>APFE031080553.1:159010-190177 GCA_000404065.3 Pinus taeda | reverse complement strand
CAGCGCCACAAACATGACAAATGGCTTGGGTGACCCTTTGCCTTCCTTTGCCACTTGGATAAATGCCCATCTAGAGTGAAAATACTTTTAGAAATGCCTTAGATGCCAAAAAAATGAAGTGTAGATGAGGGGCCCACTTATGAAAAGTTGGGAAGCGAAATTTCGCGAAACAGAGGCATTTTGGGCCTTTTTTTCTATATGTGCCCCGCTCTTTTCTGTATGCATCGCCCCACTTTCAGTAAATTTTTGACGCACTTGCAGGAGTCCAAAATGTTCTCATGTGTGCTCTTTGGAAAGCCTGTCCTGTCTACTTTCCAACCCAAGTGGAATTTTTGAATTTGGTGCTCATTTACCCCTCCAAATATTCACTCTCCCAATACTGCTTCCTATGTGTCAAAATAGGGTTAGTGAGGCCATTGTTTGGGTGTCTTTGACCTCCTGGAGACTCAAATCATGCCCAAATTTCTTGCCCGAATGCCCGTAGTCGTGATTTTGCATGATGAATCCAAAAATGTAAACCATTTCTCATTTGGAGCTCACAATCCTGTATAGAGAAAAAACCTGTGTTTGTGCCAAAAAATTTCCATGTGACCAAAATTATCCCAAATTTCTTGAAATTTGGGCTGGAGGTTCTCTAAGAGGCACTATGTTGGGCCACAGAAGCTTCAACCAAGATTTGAAGCCGATCTTGCTCTTTTGCCTCTTTTGTTGCTCTCCTCAGTTTGGCCTTCAAGCTCCTTATTCGGGCCTTTGCGCTCATGTTCCGTGCCCTGTAATGACAAGCCATCCTCCTCAATATGGTTTTGTCCCTATTGGCCTTCTCTAGCAGTCTCTCCAGGTGTAGATTGACCCACTCTAACCAAGGCTCACGGCCGTTGTTGATCTCTTGCTCCAAAGTAGTGAGCTCGATCCTCCTCTGCTGGGCAGCTTGTCAATTTTCACGGATGCTTTGCAGCTCCATGATTGCCTGCTGGTCCTCAAGATACTTGTTCCTCTGCTTCAGATACTTGATGATCCATCTGGCCCTCTCCACATTGAGTATCAAGTCTTGGATCTCCGATTCCTGCTCCTGAATGGTCATCCTAAGTTTGGCATTTTCTGCCTCTCCCTCATCATCCTGAATGAGGATGACATCTGTCTCCTGCACACCTGATGGCCCCTCATCATGCACGGGCTTCTTGTCCTTGTCTAGAACCTATGTCGCTCATGCTGGAAGTGAGGCCCCTTCCACCCTGGGTGGAGATAACACTCGCTTTGCTATTGCAAACAAGTGCCTACTGCCTCTCTAATATGTAACAAAAACTGGCATGGTACTGGTCTCATGGTTCTCATGCTAATGAGAAGGACCACCCAACTCCTGCTCTGGCTTTGATAGCACCTTTGATGTGCCGAAGAAGTCACGGGAGATGAAATCCTACCAAGCAATGCCGTGTGTTAAACAGACATGGTGAGGGAGAAAAATTAGGAAAGATAAAGCATGCGGATACATTTTTATTAAAAATTTGATATACATTTATAGTACATTTGGTGACCGTTGGGATTCACATCCCAAGGTCTCTTGGACTGCTTTGTCCATTCGGCTTCCACGCTAACCCTTTAGGATTAGGTGTCCAACATTCCCCCCCTTAATCCGAAGGGTAATGAGTCCAAGAAAAGAGCTGTAATACAAAATGTGCAATAATGCATGGCAGCACTAGGCTGAATTTGCTCTATGAAATGTTGGTAAAAAAGGGCGGTGGTTTAAGGATAGCCACCAACACTGGAACGCTTAGTGCAGTTCCCGGAACTCTTCCAAAACTCGCAAGAAGTTGTAAGTCTTCTGCTAGAGGAAGTGATCCTATTGTTTTAAAGAGGGAAACCTTAAACCATAAAAGGGAGGCCTCACCCCGCATAAAAGGTAAAACTTCAACCTGTAAAAGGGAAGTCTCAACCTGTGATGGTTTAAGGATGACCAACAACTCTGGAATGCTTATGCAATTCCTGGAACTCTTCCAAAACTGGCAAGAAGCTGTAAGTCTTTTGCTAGAGGAAGTGTTCTCAATTTTGTCCCGGAACTCTTCCAAAACTGGCAAGAAGCTAAAGTCTTCTGCTAGAGGAAGTGTCCCACATCGCCAACTGAAAGCATGTTCAGGCATCTTTGTCTCTGGATACAACTCTGAAACTGGTGTGGCAGGTTGTGGCTCAAGCTCGCTTGATGTGACTTTGAAGCTTGTAGATGACCATCATTTCCCCCCCTGTCACATACAAGGTGAGAAGATGGAGAAAACTCAACTGCAAGACTGTTCAATATTCTGGAATAAGTTCTGACATGTGTTTGAAATATCTTCTTGGCTGTTGATGCCCATTGCCAAGAAGCAATCCATCCTAGATGAATCTTTGTTCTTGCAGGACGTTTATTTTTGAAGCATCTGTTTGAAGAATGACTGGTTTTATGACAATGCTTACATGGATGAAGATCAAAACAGTGATCTTTCAGATGGCCAAATCGATCACAGTGTTGGCATTTCACGATTTGTTGTTGTTGTTGCTGCTGTGGAAGAGGGGCAGAGTCTGGAACAGCTGAAGCTGAACTGTCATGAGGAGCAGGTGAACTGTCATTAATGAATCCAGCACTCTGAAACTGAATGGGCTTGGCATAGTCTGGAATATGAAAGGACAAGTCCTTGTCATATCCAAGACCGGTTTTGTGCTTGTTGTGGACAAGATGTTCCCAAGGTCTGATGATGGTCTTGGGAAGTGCAGACTGAACATCTGCATCTGCATGTACAACTGCTACTTTATTTGAATGAACAGGAACATTATTGACTTGCTGTTTATGGGAGTCTGTTTCAATCTTCTGAACAGAAATAGGTTCAGAAAGATGACTCCATTGCTGTAGTTCTTCTTGCTGCAACTTTGTCTCAAGCTGCAAAAACTCAATATTCTCATGTGCAGTTTGCAGAGAGGTTTGGATGTCAAAGAGAGTTTCTTTGTTAAATTTGACCATCTCATCAACAGTGGAATGAATTAGGATATTCAATAACTTTAATGCATCTTCAAGTCTGGCCATTTTTCTTCAATGTCACTTAAAAAACACAACTGAGGCTGCAGCAACAGAAAAATAATATTGTACTCTTACTACAAGATCTTGTAAGAGCTTGTCAAGTGGCAACAATGTCGCGAAAGTGGTTGATGGAGCAGGACCAATGCAAAAATATATAAATGTGAAGATTAGTGTTGTCCTCAACTTCAAACTTCAAAGCATCTGGCTGCTATGAAAATCATGCAAAATCTCTACAAGAAACTGCTCCAAAATCTCTACAAGAAACTGTTCCTAGAATGACTGCCAAAAAATGTCTTCAAAATTGCTTCAAATTCACTTCATAATGCTGATCAAATCTTCATCTTAAGACATTTCACCCACTGGCAATATTTTCACAATATTCAAACAAGAATTACACTGCTTTATTGAGTTTTAGTTTTCATAACAAGTGGGTACATGGCCTGCTGTAGGTGTATTCTTTAAAACATATGATGGCACCAAAACCCAACTTTCAACTAGTTCATGATATGATGCATTTTGTGTACCTGACTATTGATATACGAGCAGCCATGATTGATATATATGTATTGCTTAAATAAAGAAAATTAATTTGTATCAAATGAATCTGTTCGCTGCACTGATTCTAAATAATAATATTGGAAATACAGAGAATCTTCTGTTCGTTTCCTATCTTTGCATCAAAAAACTAGAAAATGTAATAGGAATCTTTTGTTAACTCATCAAGCTCGGCTCCAACTTTCGGTGATGGTTCCAGCAGGCTACGACTCCAGCGGAACCCACGTTCTCCAACTGCAGACAGAGGTAGCTTGTATAATGGTTCTGATTCTCTTTCGGCGCCACACGAACTGATGATGCAGCTTTACTGGCTGTGAAGACTGTGTAAGGGCCTCCTTAAATGATCGGAAGGCTCGACCCTCCTTAAATGATCATAGATAATCCGAAAGAGGCAATTCAAACTTATGCTCGCTATTCGTGATCCGGCATGCAGATGATCCACAAAAGCCCTCTTCAAATTAAAAATAAATTACCTCAAACCAGCGACCAACGAGGGTGATGGGATCGAATCCCACCGAAGAGAATCTGATGATCTCACCTGAAAATAAAATATAATGGGTGGCGCAGCATACAAAAACCTTCAAATAACATCCCCAATTATAATAATTACTTACTATATTGCCTTTTTCAGATGGGATCTTTCGATGATAGAATGCCTTCCACAATACATGAGAATTGCATTGAAGTTCTTCTTGAACACATCAAATGAATTGACTGCTGAAGTCGTGAGAAAGCAAGGGCAGGATATGTCAGCATACATATGAGTTTATGAATGTAGGACAAAGGAAATATGAATATTTTTCATTGAAATCATTGTCATTGCGTGTTTAGTGGGAGCGATTTGTTGATTCTTCTCTGCAAGATGGGGAATGGATAAGCTCTGGACATGTCCCGACATTTAATGAGTACATACAGAATGCCAAAAATGACCATAGGCATGTGTGCACTGAATCTGATCCCTCTCCTGTTAATGGATCAACTTTTGCCGGACAACATTCTCGAACAGATATACTCTCCTTCCAAGTTCCACCATCTTGTAGAATTGACGACCAGACTCACCGACGACGCAAGAGATTTCCAGGTATAAAATGTGGTTATCCTTATATTAATTGCAAAGTCTAACTCAAACAAACACATGCTCACAGAAGCTCTCTCTCATTTGCAGCATACAAAAACCTTCAAATCAATCAATCGTATAACAAATAGAATACAACTTTCTAATTATTGTTTTGCGTTGGTTTTTGACTCCTCTTCACGAATCACGAGTACCACCTGCACTTCACTATTTATTGATACTTACATCCACGGTCTTTGCTCTCTTACTTACATACATACATGGCTCTCTCTGCACAGATCGATCGAGGAGATGGCAAACAAGCGACTTCTCCTATGCACAAGCAAACAAGGGTACAATGCCCAGCAAAGAATTATGACCTCCACAGATCCTTCAAAGTCCAGCGTAGGATTTATTTGATCTGTCTCTTCCTCTATCAATGCGCATAGAATGGGGATACCCAAGACGATAACTCCCAAGAAAACGATGCCGCACAGGAGCAGAAGAACAACGCTGCTTCAGCGGGAGTAGTTGTGGAACTCGGTTGCGAATTTGGTGCTGCGGTTTTTCTTTCACTTCCAGTTCCGGGAAAATCTTTATTGGTGGTCTATCTAAGGAAACGATATTAGCGAATTTCACCAAATATTTCAGCAAGTATAGAGAACTTACAGACTCTTGTCATAATGCAAGACCGTGCCACAGTGTAGAGACGTTTTATCTACAATCATTCACCGGGAGACAGAGGAAGGATGTTTTCTTTCCCTGAAATCCGTGCGAGATCTATGTCTCAGCATAATTCTCGCTGCCAGAGATACATCTTCGGTGGCATTATCATGGTTCTTCTGGATGCCGCTCCGTTTGAATCTTTGAGGCTCTATCCTCCTGTTCCTATCAGTTACAGGCAGGCAATACGCGACGTCCTTTTACCAGATGGGACCCATGTCAAGAGGAGCTCAAAGCTTCCTGTCTTCAATGCCGGACATCGGCTGTGCGTTCTGCGTGAGAATCAATCCCGGTCATCCCGTGAAGCCCAAGTTCGGGCTGACTATGTTCATCCAACAGGGCCTCAAGGTAACGTTACAACCCAGAGAGGATCGCCTGACATAACACCATCGAAACGTTCACCATGTCAGGATAGAACCAGTGCAGCAGTCAGGCAGAGATAGCGCTTCAGGCATTCTTGTCAGGCAGGCATTTTATTTCCTTCAACCGTTTCTCCTTCAGTCAGTGGACAGCGCTTCAGGCGAAAATAGGCCACACATCATGGCTCTGATACCATGTTAAACACACATGGTGAGCGAAAACAATTAGTAAATATAAATCATGCAGTGCATTTTTTATTCACAAATGATGTATATTTATGGTACATTATGTGACCGTTGGGATTCACATCCCAAGGTCTCTTGGACTGCTTTGTCCATTCGGCTTCCACGCTAACCCTTTAGGATTAGGTGTCCAACATTCATAAATCTCCTTAAAGTCACCATCATTAGCATAATTTTCAGCATAACTTTCAAAAGATAATGAAGAATTATGCAAAATAATAGAAGAACAAATAGGAGGGCGAGATAGCATATCAGCCACTTTGTTGCTAGTGCCCTTCTTATACTTTATTACGAGATGAAACTGCTGAAGAAAACCCATCCACCTAAAATGACGAGATTGCTGCAACTTGGTTTGTGATTGAAGATACTACAAGGGTTGATGATCCATATGGATGATGGTCTCCTTGCCGATCAGGTAGTGTTTCCACTTTTTCACACTCTGGACCAAGGCATATAACTCCTTGTCATAGGTGGGATAGTGTATCACAACCTGAGAGAACTTCTCTGAATGGTAACATATCAGCTTCTTTGGCTGCATCAAAACAACTTCCATGGCATATCCGCTGGCGTCTGTCTCGATCTTGAATGGCTGTTGGAGATCTGGTAAGGCCAACACTGGTGCATTGCTAATCTTTTCTTTCAATGTTTCAAAGGAATTCTTCTGCTTTCCTCCCCATTGAAAGACTTGCTTTACACTTGTCAATGCATGCAAAGGTGCTGCAATAATAGAGAAATTGGCAATAAATCTCCTCCAATATTGTACTACACCCAAAAATCTGCGAACCTCAGTTACACTAGTAGGCTTAGGCCAATTTACAATTGCTTCAACTTTAGAAGGATCAATTTTTAGCTAACCATGACATACAATATGACCTAGGTAAACTAGAGAGGTTTTCCCAAACTCACACTTTGAGAATGTTATAGAGAGTTTTTCTTTTTTCAATACATCAAGCATTTTCTTCACATGGCATACATGTTCATTCCAACTTTTACTAAATATAAGAATATCATCTAGATATACAAGAACAAATTCATCAGGAAAGGCCTAAATAGATCATTCATGACTCTCATGAAAGTGGTTGGAGCATTACAAAGTCCAAATGGCATCACCATCCATTCAAACAACCCCTGTTAGGTCTTGAATGTGGTTTTCCACACATCTTGCTCCACTTCGGACCTGGTGATAACCACTATGCAAATCCAATTTGGTGAAATAGATAACATTCTTTAACTGATCTAATAAATCATCTATGCGAGGAAGAGGGTAACCACTTTTCACTTTGATTTTGTTTAGTGCTAGATAATCCACACACATCCTCCATGTGTCATATTTCTTCGGCACTAACATAATCGGTGAGTTGCATGGAGAAGTGCTTGGTCTGATGACCCCTTGGTTCAATAGTTCCTACACCTGCTTTTTCATCTCCTCCATCTCAATGGTCGACATCATGTACATGCCAAAATTTGGTAAAGGAGCGTCATGCTGCAAATGGATCTCATGTTGCATTTCCCTCTTCAGAGGTAATCGCCTTGGTTCCTGAAACATCCAATCATAGTTAGAAATTAATTCACATAATTCCTTTTTATGCACATGATCACAACCTTGGAAAGCATCAGATAATTTTGTATCTTTTCTGCTTACAACCATGAGCATGCAACCCTTAATGGAATTCACCAACCTCTTCATTTTCCTTACACTTACAAGGATGGCATTGATTTTAGTTTTATGAGCCCCACGATATATTCTATAGCATCTTTTGTGATTTCATATTTTTTTTCGTGATGGAATAATATTGGCTTTATATCATATAGATATTGACTCCCTAACACCATGCAACAAATATCCAATGGTATCACATCAAGTTTTACCTCATCCACTAACTTAGAAGAGATCACAAATTTAACCTTGCACTGCTTAGTTACATTCAGTTTTGCTTTATCATGTATCCATCCAAGTGGTAAAGGTTTTGGATGTGGTTTGGTTTCCAAGCCTAGCTTCTTTACCAAGGACTCTAAAATTAAGTTTTCTTGGGATCTGGTATCAAATAGAATTTCCACTTTTGTATGATTTATGATAACTCTAATATGAAATAGCTCAATTCTCTTTCGTTCTTTAGGAAGAGACTCATATATTGAAGTAATCCCTTCATGTGATTCAAAATTACCATGACGTGTAAGAGTACCTTTTGTTCTTGCTACTGTGATCAATGCTTAATCTCCCGAATCAGATCCTAGGTCTTGTTGCATAGTTGCCACTGTCTTTTGCTTGCCTTTTCCTCCATACTTCTTTGGTCTCTTTTCCGGGTACAGTTTCCAACAATGATCATCGTCATGACCTTCCTTTTTGTAGTGAGTGCAATAAGGCATTTCTCCATCTTTCTTGGTTGATGTTGTCCTCTACTCCTTTCCTTTTCCTTTCACTTTGGGTTTTCCATTTGGAGGTTTGAAAGGTGGTTTCTTGAAATGATGATCTCTTTCATTTTTTTCCCCTATTCTCAAGATGAATGGCCTTTACACTAGTTGGGTCAATAGTAGTTGGTTCAAACAATAATAATGAATGTCTAAGGTAACTATGTAGTGATCCAATATACTTAGTTACTAGTTTATGTGAGTCAAGTGCAATGCCCAAATTAAGTGCTTGTTTTCTAAATTCCTCTATAAAGCTTTGAACGTCCTGACCTCTACCTTCCCTTAAGTATTGAAAATCCATTAAGGCTTTTTGTTTATAACCCAAGGGATAGAATTGTTCCTTTAATGCATAAATGAAACTAGGCCATGAGGAAATAAGATTACCCACACTCTTACTAATTCACAATTTTCTCTCCCACCAGACGAGAGTGGTGCTACTCAACCAAAGAGAGGTCGGTTGAATCTTTGCCTCATCCTCTTCAATCTACTGAATCTTGTAGTAGATTTCAATCTTCCTAATCCAGTTATTAATATTTGCTGCATTACTTTCACCGTTAAATATGGGAACATCAAATTTGACATCTAATTTAAAGAAAGGTTTCTTAGATGCATCCCTTGAATTTATATGATGATGGTGATGAGAGGAAGAATAAATTTCACTCGTGGAAGGAGAAGGAGGGAGTTCTTCTCCACCATTTCCATGCACTGAACCTTGTTCTTCTAGATTTCTCTCTTCTACTTTCTTCAGCCTTGAAAGAAATTGACCGACATTTTCTGCCATTGTATAGAAGGTTTTGAGGAAATTGCGCTCCTCTTCATGACTAGCCTCTTCATCTACCATGTTTCTCGTTCGATGTGCACGCTCCACTTTGACATTGAAAGACTTTAGTTTCCCTTCACCTCTTCGGAGCCTGTTTCTTGTTAGCATACAAACATGAAATTCACGTCTAAAAATACCTGCTCTCATACTACTTGATCCAATATCTTTTTCTTATAGATGTGTGAAAGAATTACATGCATAAATTGTAGCTTAAACATTGAAATTTAATGTGCACATGAGAGAAGAGGAGAGACACATAAAGCATGAAATAAGACAACAAGACTTGATAATGGAGTTCGTCTGATTTGGAATACATCTTTAGGCCTTGCTCGATAAATGGGGAGACCTTCATTCATTAAGTGGCATGAGAAAGAAGAGTACAAGCATCAGTTACAAGAAAGGAGTTTTATACCTCCATACTGAAAAATGAAAAACCAAAAATTGCAAAACTCTGATGGAGAAATGGAAAATGTCATTTTATTCGTGCTATCGAGAAATGTTGAAACCATATAAAATTTGTCAAATTCTGACAAAATGAAAATTTGGCCCTCCTACAAAAATCTTCCTCGAAATGTGTGTGCTGCCCCCTCTTCCATGGGCACACTGATGAATTGAGTGTTAAGTAGAAAACACGCTAATAGATTTCTCAACAATGTCCTTAGCTAAGTTGGTTTAAGATCCGTTTGGTACGAAGAAGGTCAGGCGGTCAAACCCCGCCTCCTCCTTTTTTTTACATACCAAATCTTCATTTTTAACAAGGGTCGGGCTCGGCCCGACCACCCCACCTCTGCCGGCTCCGTTGCATTTAAGGATGTGGTGTCAGGCTGTCAGGATTGGGTCCGGGCCCCAAGTGCCGACCCACCCAAAAACGTCCCCGTTATTTTGTTTTCAACGGTCCTGTGGGAGGGGCCGGGGGTCGTGGCCCGCCCCTCCACCAATATATATTATTGTTATGATTTGGGGTGGTTCTGCGGGAGGGGCCAAGGGTAGTGACCCACCCCTCCACTAAACATTTCTTGTGGTATGGGTTGGGGTGGGGGCATTGGTGACTCACCACCCCTTCTTTTAATATTTTTTTTGTTATATGAAACCATATGCTCTTTTTGAAAAATCAGATTTTTGATCGAAGGAGTCATTTTAACCAGGCGACAATTTCACCCGTAATCTGGCCGAAGTTGGCTGGATTCAGTTTGTTGGAAAAGTTTAAATTGTGTCTTTGTTAATCTTGCCCAGTCAATAAAAAGTTAACCCAACTTTGACTGCATCTATCTCCTTCATTCGGACTCGGATTGGAGTGTCATTCACACCGTTGGAGTTAGGGTGACGAGAACTTCTATCTGATGTCAAGTTAATCATCTTTCCACCACTTTGAATTTTGAGCTTCTTCCATGCCACTGGTGTTTGGAGATCCACCTAGATCAAGCTACCATCTAATTGATTTGAATCCTTCTACTGAGTGCATCATCAACGCTTTTTTCTTTACCTTTGATATATTTGATTTCAAATTCAAACTTGCTAAGTATGGCCAACCACCTAACTTGTCTTGTGCTCAAATTTGGTTGAGAAAACAAATATTTGATCCCTCCATGATCTTTCATGAGTATGAATCTTCTACTAAGAAGATAATGCCTCCACATCTTCAATGAATGAATAATGGTGGCTAACTTGAGATCATGAGTCACATAGTTTGCTTCGTTCTCATTAGTTTCTTGGATCTGTATACAACTACATGTACTTCTTACATAAAGAATCCATTGATCGCTTTATTGTAGGCATTCGTACACACCACAAAATCCTTATCCGAATCTGCTATCCATAATATTGGTGCATTAGTGAGTAGCTATTTCAACTGCTCAAAATTTGTTACACATTCAACTGTGCACTAAAATTTATTTCACTTTCTTTGTAAGGATGTGACAGGATGGCCTATCTTAGAGAAGTTTCTGTTGAACCTCTTGTAGTATACTTCCAATCCCATGAATGATCTAAACTCTTTCACATTCTTCAGTGCAATCCACTCCATTATGGCCTTGAAATTCTTAGATCAACTAATATTCCTTCCTTGGAGACAATTTTCCTGAAGTAATGTATTTGTGTTTGGAAGAACTCACATTTTCTAAGGTTTGCATAAATATAATGCTCCCCCAACAATTATAACACTGCAAATAGGTTCCTTTCGTGCTCCTTTTCGGTTCTTGAATACACCAATATATCATCAACAAAAATAATGATAATTTGTCCAAAAAAGGACGCAACGCATTTTTCATTAAACACATGAATGTGGCAAGGGTATTGTGGGCCCAAAGGGTATCACTACAAACTCTTAGTGCCCATATATCTTCCTGAAAGTAGTTTTCTAAATATCATCCTGATATGCACTTGATGGTATCCACACATCAAATCAATATTAGAGAAGACTATTGCTCCTCTCAATTGGTCAAATAAATCATCAATATGTGGCAGCGAATACCGTTCTTGACGGTTTCTTGTTTCAATTGCATGTAGTCAAAATAGAGTCAAAGTGTCCCATCCTTCTTCTTCACAGTCATACTGGTGCTCCCCAAGATGACACACTTAGCCATATGTAACCCTTATCAAGCATCTCTTTTAGCTGTAATTTTAATTCCATTAGTTCAAGCATGCTCATTCGATATGGTGCTTTGTACACTAGTGCTACTCTAGGCACAAATTCAATGGAGAATTCAACTTCCCTATGGGGGTAAACTAGGTATGTCCACTGGAAACACATCCTTGTATTGCTGCAACACTGGATACTTCCTTAAAAATTTGATTTCCTCTTGCGTGATGTTGTCACGAGCTTCCTTATCACTATATATTTGCACAAAAAATAATTGATAGAACTTTTGGAAACTGCATTTATCCTACATTTCCATAATCTGCTTCACCATCATGGACTTCCACTTTCCTTGTAAAAAATTTCTCTCTCCAACATCATCTAGGCATTCAATTTCTTTTTCAAAATAGTCTACTTTGGTTTTGTGCATATACAACCAATCCATGCAAAATAACATGGTTTACACACCTAATGGTATTACATTCAAATGTGTTGTTGTAGGCATGCCACTGAGCTCAAATGCACATGACTTCACCTAATGAGTAATTCTCCTCCTTGTCCCTATTTTTAATTTCACTAACCATGGCTCTATGTGCATTTCCTTAGCCAATTTGAATATTTCCACAAGCTATGGATTAATATAGTTGTAGTTAGAACATAGATCAATTAAAAAATAGATAACTTGATCACCAAACTTTCCTTCCATCTCAATGATGGACCACACCACCCATTATGCGAGCTTCTTGGGCACTATAGATATTTGGCCCCATGTTTCCTTGGTGTGGGAAATATCATCTCTGGTGGTTCTCACCACATGACCAACACTTTCGTTTCTCCTTCATTTCAACTCTATGTGGTTATGTTTCTGGCTTATGCGTATTTTGTTTGACAACTAGACTAACTTTATGCTAGAATTAATTCGCGGAGTATGGGTTCTTACTATCCCTTTTATCTACATATTTCTTGGGCCATTTCTTTTTATTCCAACATTATTCCTTTTCCTCCAATCACTTTTAATTATGGTCTGTGTTTTACCTGCTCATAGTAGTGGTTCAATTTCTTAATGGCATCATTTAAGGTTTGAGGTTCTAGAAATTCAACTCGGTCACTGATGCTCATAGATAGCCCACTAATGAAAATTTGGATTTTTTCCTTCTCATCCTTGAGATATGGCACGTATCTCAGTAGTTTTAGGAACTCAGTGACATAATCTTCATCTATCATGTGTCCCTTCCTGAGTTCATTGAAATCTTTTTCTTTGTTTTCATAATATCACTTGAACAAATATTGAGTCCTAAAAGTATCTGAAACTCGTACCAAGTCAATTCGTCTTCAACAATGCTTCTAACATTCTTCAAATCTTCCTAGTAGATGTTTTCCCTTAATTTTAGGATATCAGAGGGAATATTGGCTATCATGTTTTTAAAATAATCATGGATTCTAAAAAATTCTTCATACCAAGCAACTAAGTTTTCACATCTTTGAATTTGTTCATGTCCCCATCAAATGTGGGCGACTTGGCCTTTTTAAATTCCTTTGGCATATAGTCCTTTCCTTTCTTCTCTGATGATAATGATGATGATGAGAGTGATTATGGTGCCTCTTGGTAGTAGAGATAGAAGGTCTACTAGAGCAATGCACATAAGTGCTAGTTCATCCTTCTCGGGTACTTATTGATGCATTTCCTCTCATAGTATCTTCACTTTCCCACTTCTATCTCTTCCTGGAACTACTACCATTTGCCCCATTTCATGTCTCTTCTAACTCCTGAGGGATCCTATCATCTCTATAACTATCCATCAACTAAGGATGCCTCTGTCTCTCCAAATCTAAGAGGATTTACAAAATAAATGCATTTATCTCAGCTTGTTTCTCTTGAGCTCTCACAAACCTTTCATTGCCTACCTTGAAGATTCTAACTTCATCCCTTAGGATCCACAAGTTGTCTATCTAGTTAGGAGAGTTTCCCCTCCCCCTTGGCCAACTAATATTTCTTCCTCATTGGTCTTGGTCTCTTCATTTCCATACTATGACTTATTAGAACCATAGTGCACCATCTCTATCCTCATTTTTGTGTATTTCACTACCTTTTTTCTTTGTGTGATGTCTTGTAAATCACACACAATTGTTAAACACATAATAGCATGATTAATCAACACTAAATCATGCCCATGATCCTACTCTTATAGTATTGTTATGATAAAATAGCTGCAACCTGATGCAGGAGCATCCAGACTTAGCCGGCAATGTGATTGTATGTTCACATGTTGTGGCTAACATGAGATGAATTTCATTGATCTGAGTGGTCAAAATCAGTTTTAATAGAGAGTTGGATCCTCAAATTTATCTTTAAATTCAATTATTGTAATAATTAAACCATTTTTATTATTTTTAGAATAGGATATAAGTTGTTATGATAGGTGTGTATCAAAGCTTGAGAATAGGAATTTAATTGTTAAACTGATAAAAATAGAGATTGAGTTGTCAATGAATTTAGGATAGGATTTGATCCATAAAAGAGAAAAAAATGTAATGAAGGTGTGTGTGTGCAAAACAGGTGAGTGAGTAAGTGAGAGACTGAGTGAGAGATAGGGTTTGAGAGTGAAACAGAGGTCAAAACAATTATTGTAATCAAGTCCAGAGGCCAAGACTCTGTAATTTCTATTTTACTAAATAAATTGATTAAGTGTCATTTTGTGTATTATTCCTTGTGTTAAATTCTCTTGAATCTGCGGATTAGCATTCTGGATCCTAATCGGGTATTATTTCCATTTATGTGTTTTATCGTTAATCACTGTTAATTAGCGTAAGGCTCTATTTTGAGATTAAACTAAACCTTTATTAAATAGTGGTTCTTAAAGTTATGTATTGAGCACGTGAGCGGGATTAAAAAAGTCGTAAGTGGTATATCGTGTCGAAAAAGATGGTAAATGGTATTTCTCCAAATCATGCGATCAACCTAAGTTTTTGACACGTAGCACGGGAAAACCACTTTTCTCGCATGCCCTCAACCTAATGTCGGTCATGCAAGAATTCACACGATAGTGTGCAATAACCATTCAATCAAATGAGACAGATCGATGATGGAGATCGTCCGGGCTAGTTGACACATGATATGATGCGATATTCATTGGATCTGAAGAAGCCAGACCAATGGTGGAGATTGAAGTACTCTGGGAGTAAGAAGTCAAAGTGGGACCGATGGTGATTGGTGAGCTTAGTGGGACCCTCAGGAGAAAATACATGTATATAATATTATTAAGGCACAACTGATTGGTTTTGAAGTGAACCATTAGTCTAATTTTAGACTAGCACATCAATTTTTGGTAACCATCCACATCATTTGGTATCGGAGCCCAAGGACTAATATGTTACAGTAAACATGCCACCTAGGAGAGGAGATGGCATAGGCCAGGGGAGACCTGTAGTGAATGCAGTTCTACTAGAAGAGATTCGAAACTTGTGTACAAGGATGGAGACAATGGAAACTTCTCAAACGAGAGCACCTCATGAATGATATGCTAGTGTTGCAGAGGAATCTTCTGAGGAAGAAGAAGAGGATGAAAGTGAAGCTACCAAAGTTCTCAAGATATTGGCCAAACCAAGTGGAAGACCAAAGGTGGAAATACCTTTGTATGGCGAGAATCTTAATGTAGAAGAGTTGATGCACTGGATTAGTTCATTGGACAAGTATTTCGACTATGAGGAGGTTGATGACAAAAACAAGGTGAAATTTGTAGTTACCAGATTGAAGGGTCATGTAGCTATCTGGTGGGATGAACTATAAACATCCAGAGCAAGAAAGGGGAAGTCAAAGATCAAAAAATGGGATAAAATGGTGAGTAGATTGAAAGCTAAATTTATGCCAAAATATTATCAGTTAAATCTTTTCAGACAATTGAAAAATTTGGGACAAAAAGGAATGGTTGTCAAAGAATATACAGAAGAATTTTATAAGTTGAGCATTAGAGCAGAACATGTAGAGGATGATGTAGAAAAGGTAGCTATATACATTAATGGCTTGAGGTATGACATACAGGATGAAATCAACTTGCTGAGTCTGAAGACAATTGAAGATGCCTATCAAGCAACTTTGAAAGCATAGGAGAAGATGTTGAGAAAACAAAATCAAAGGAATAGAGGGAAAAGTTCAGCAAGAGGTAGAGGAACTACTAGATCAAGATTTCAACACCCTCAGGGTGAAGCAAGAGGTTCAAGTAGTAGACCACCATAGAGAGGAGACTTTAGTAGAGGAAGATTTGCACCCAGAGGAAGAGGCCGAGGAAGAGAAATTCGGTGTTATACATGTGGAGAATGGGGACATCAATTATGGGATTGTCCTCATAATAAAGCAAAAAATCAACATAATGTTAATGTGGTTGAGGCAAAGGAAGAAAAAACTCAAATTGGAAATAATGAAGAATCACCTGAAGTAGGAGAATCTTTGTTATTGAAAAGGGAATTTCTCAAAGCAGAGAAAGAGACAGGAGAAGCAACTCAGAGAAAGGGTTTATTTAGTACTACATGCAAGTCCAAAGGAAAATGTCGTACAGTGATAATTGACAGTGGAAGCATTGATAACCTAGTTTCTACAGAAATGGTGGACAAGTTAGGATTAGTGAAAACAATACACCCTACTCCTTACAAAGTATCATGGTTGCAAAAAGGACATCAACTTATTGTGACAGAACAATGCAAAGTAGAAATCAAAATTGGTACTTATAAGGATGTGGTATTATGTGATGTAATTCCAATGGATGTATGCCATGTATTATTGGGAAGACCTTGGCAGTTTGATCGGAAAGCTATACATGATGGGAGAAGAACCACTTATAGTCTAGAGAAGGATGGGAATAAACATACACTATTTCCATTGAATAATGAAGCAGAGAAAGAAGTGTCTGGAAACAATGTTATGTTGATACGTGGGAAAGAATTGCTGTAAGAAGTCAAGAAGAATGAACAAATACATTTTGGAGTCATAAGGAGACCTAAGGTAATTTTGACTTCTACAAACTTGGATGATTTATCTAAATAAATCAAAACTCTATTGAATTATTTTGCGGATATTATTAAGGATGAGTTACCAAATGATTACCACCAATCAGGAGTATTAGCCATCACATTGATCTAATACCTAGAGCAAGTCTACAAAATAAAGCAGCATACAGGTTAACTCCTCAAGAAAATGCAGAAGTTGGAAGACAAGTACAGGAATTGATGGATAAGGGATTAATCAAAGAGAGTATTAGTCCATTTGATGTACCAACAGTACTCAGTCCAAAGAAAGGTGGTTAGTGGTGCATGTGCACAGACTCCAGTGCCATCAACAAAATCACAATCAGGTATCGTTTTCCTTTACCATGCGTGGATGATTTGATGGATTGTTTAAGTGGGCCAAAGTATTTTACTAAGATAGACCTCAAAAGTGGATATCATCAAATAAGGATTAGAGAAGGAGATGAATGGAAGACTGCATTTAAAACAAACAGTGGGTTGTATGAGTGGTTAGTGATGTCGTTTGGACTCACTAATGCACCCAGCACATTCATGAGATTGATGAATGAAGTCTTGAAGGAATATGAAAGCAAGTTTGTCATTGTTTATCTTGATGATATTCTAGTTTTCAGTAGAAGCAAAAGAGAACATCTGGAGCATCTTAAGTTGGTTCTAAGAACTCTGCAGAAAGAGAAACTGCTGATAAATCTGAAGAAATGTAGTTTCATGAAAGAAGAATTATTCTATTTGGGGTTTGCAGTTTCTAAAGAAGGTTTGAAAATGGATCCAAAGAAAGTCCAAGCAATTTGGAACTAGCCTATTCCAAGAAACATATTTGAGGTAAGAATCTTTCATGGTCTTGCGAGTTTTTATAGAAAATTTATTAGAATTTTTAGTCATATTTGTGCACCAATTATTGAAAGAATCAAAGAGACTAATCAGCCATTCAAGTGGATAGAAGCATCAAACCGAAATTTTAAGTTGCTGAAGAAGAAAATTACAGAAAATTCAATTTTAGCTTTGCCTGACCTTGGAAATTTTTTTCAAGTTGAAACTGATGCTAGTGGAGTTGCAATTGGAGTAGTTTCAAGTCAAGAACAGAGACCAATAGCATACTTTAGTGAGAAACTAAATGAAGCTAAGAAGAAATATTATTCTTATGACAAAGAATTTTCTGCTATTGTGCAAGCTTTAAAAAAATGGAGACAGTATTTACTACCAAAATATTTTGTATTGTATTATGATAATCATGCATTACAGTTCATAAACAACCAACCAAAATTAAATGAGAAGCATACCAAGTTGGTAGATTTTTTACAGAGTTTCACTTTCGTGATAAAACATACAAGTGGTAAGTTGAACAAAGTTTTGATGCTCTAAGCATGGTAAATTTCATTGTGCAAGAATTAAGAGTTGGCGTTGTAGGATTTGAAGAAATGGTTGATATGTATAAAGATGATGCAGAATTTAAAGATATTTATGCATTTGTACAAAATCTGACAGTTCATAATATAATCCAGTCGTTAGATTATCTTATCCAAGGAGGTTTATTGTTTAAAGGTAACAAAATGTGCACTCCCAAATGTTCTATGAGGGAAAGCATAATCAAGGAGAAACATAGTGGAGGGTTACCTGGGCACTTTGGACAAGACAAAACTTTTTCTCAGGTAAATGCTTTTTACTAATAGCCAAAGATGCAAACTGATGTTAAGATATTTGTTGAAAAGTGTAGGATATGCCAGTATGTTAAGGGGAGAAGCCAAAATACAGGATTCTACCAGACATTACCAATACCAGGTCGACCATGGGATGCAGTTAGTATGGATTTTGTTTTGGGATTACCTAGAACCTAAAGAGGAAATGATTCCATTTATGTTGTGGTAGATATATTTTCTAAAATGGCACATTTCATTACTTGTAAAAATACTAGTGATGCAACACATATTCCTAAACTGATTTTTTCAGAAGTTGTAAGGTTGCATGGATTTCCTATAAGTATTGTCTCTGATAGGGATACAAAGTTTGTTGGGCATTTCTAGAGAACTCTTTGGAAGAAACTAGGTGCCAACATTAGTTTCCGTTCAGCATATCACCCTCAAACAGATGGACAGACCGAAGTGGTAAACAAAAGCTTGGGAAACATATTGAGAAGTTTAGTGTATCAAAAGCCAAAGAAGTGGGATTTAATACTTGCTCAAGTTGAGTTTTCTTATAATGATACTCCGAACTGAAGTACTAGGATGATTCCATTTTGTATGAGCTCAGAAATTTTAGTAAACAGGAGACAAGAAGTGCAAAGGCTGAAGACTTTGTAGAGCAGATGAAGAGACTACAAGAAGATGTGAAAGACAAATTGCAGGAAAGAAGTGGCAAATACAAACAAAGAGATGATATGATGTGAAAGGACAAAGAATTTGAAGTGGGTGATCTAGTAATGGTACACTTAAGGAAAGAAAGGTTTCCTATTGGGACTTATAATAAACAAAAGATGAAAAAGATTGGGCCATGCATAATTGTGAGGAAGTTTTCAATAAATGCTTATGAAATTGAGTTGCGAGAAGGGATTGGAATATCACATATCTTTAATGTTGCATATTTGTACCCATACAAGGAGACAGAGACAGAGATACATAATGAACCTGCAGAAGGTGAAGAACAAACTGTACATTGGGAAGAACAAATGCCTAAA
The DNA here is from genome assembly GCA_000404065.3 of Pinus taeda. Taxonomy (NCBI): domain Eukaryota; kingdom Viridiplantae; phylum Streptophyta; class Pinopsida; order Pinales; family Pinaceae; genus Pinus; species Pinus taeda. The sequence goes on along the minus strand of APFE031080553.1, from coordinate 170,709 downwards.
ACAGTGAAGAAATAGGTGGAAGTTGTTATGCAGAAAAGAGTAACTAAAAGAACTAGAGGACTTATTTATTTTAAGTATTTAGTCAAATGGAAGGGACCACTAATAGAGGATGCCAGTTGGATGATAGTGGCAGAGTTGCATAAGTATGGAGTAAACCCTGAAAGTCTGATGGATGATTCTTTCCTTCCCCGGGAGTCTGATGCAGGAGCATCTAGACTTAGCCAGCAATATGATTGTATCTCCACATGTTGTGGCTAACATGAGATGAATTTCATTGACCTAAGTGGTCAAAATCAGTTTTAATAGAGAGAGTTGGATCTCTCGAATTTATCTTCAAATTCAATTATTGCAATAGTTAAACCATTGTATTATTTTTAGAATAGGAGATATGATGCAGGAACATCCTGCTCAGAAAACCCATTGCATTTTAGTGGGCATATGGTCTTGTGTTTGAAGGGACCTGATTCCCTAAAGAGTGATTAATTATTTATTTTCATATGTGACTATGAGGGTTATGTAATAGTGAGGATATTGTGATGAAATCTTCTCGTTGAGAGATTTCAAGAATAGTGTGTGAGTTAGAGGAACTAGGCATTAGCTCATGATTTTAGGGATTATATTAGGATATTTAGGATTCAGGTTAGATTATTTAAGATTTGAACCAAAATTTTTTAACAGAATCTTTTTGTGTATAATTTGTAAGCCTCGAAGGCTTAACAAGGGAGAAGTTAGTGAGAGAGTTAGCAGACAGGAGGGTTGGATTATGAGCTTACTGGCATTGAAATGAGAAAGGGCCATTGATAGAGATCAGGTAAAGGCATATTAGGCCAAAGCTAGAATGTAAACAAGTTTTTATTTGTATCTATACATTTGTTTAATGAATGAGGAAATTGAATTCATTATGACTGTGTGTTGTTCCTTTTATGTGCTGAGTGATCCGTAATTAGGAATTTATAGTTTCTGTGTGATAAACCATGATGAATGAATTCAAGTTGAATTTCTGAAAGTATTACTAGGTGACAAAAGACTTACTGTCTAGGTAGAGTCCATGTGATTCTAGTTTGGATTTAATAGATGTATGTATAGGTCAAGTAAAGAACAAATTATGAAATCTGGAAGAAGGGAAATAACACAGAGAATATTATGTATTCTAGTTTGAGGTGGTGTTAAAGAAATAGAGGTATAGTTGCAAGGTAGAGTAAAGAAATCAGAGAAATCTCGGCATACTGTCTCAAAGGAGAAAGGAGTTGGCAGAGTTGACCTTGGTAACAAGTCAATCTGGAGGCGAGAAGGAAATTTAGTGGAGGCACCAAGTTAATGGAAGAGTGGAACCATGATGAAGTGAAATTACGATTAAGCAAATTTCAGAATGAAATGAACTTGGAGTGGGAAGAGGCATGAGCTTGGAACCTATAAGCAGTTTGCCAAAACCAAAGGTAATTATCGCACCACTTTTAAGCTTAAAGCGGTATTGATTCAAAATTTGGCTACAACAAAGAAGAGCAGAGAAAGGCTTGACCATAGTTGAAGAACTGCTAGGTGTAAGATTCATGGCCTCCATTATCCAACAGATATTGGCCATAAAGAGATCGAACTTTAACTTCAAAGACCAACTCAAACTTTTATTGATTAAGGATTTGTAATCCTTATCGGCTCTCTAAGGGTGGTTAAGTGTCACACAAGTTTCTTGTACAATATCGCTATTGACCATTAAATCAAGCGTGCCTTGATCGAACGATGGAGGATCAATGATTAGTTTCATTGATCGGGTGAACCATCAATCATCGGATTAATGATGAGATCAGCGGTGGAGAATTAATCCGATAAGCTTTGTGGGAAGTCAATGTGGGACCGATTATTGTTCAATTGTTGTTGAAACCCGAGAAGTGTATGGACATGAGTTTATTTTATTTGGAGTCTGGTTTTGTGCATTCAGGTGGGACCATCGTTTGTTAGTGGATTACGTGTAGAAACACTGTTTGGTGATTGCTCAGGTTTTTGTTAAAACCAACAATGTAAAGGCTTCTGATTTGTATAGGTGGACCATAACCCACAGGTTCATGTAAGGTTGTTATCAAAATCAGGGAAATTTACTTTAGGCGACTTTTCCTGCGTCAAAGCGGTGTCAGAGCAGTAATAGGTAAATTTTTTGAAGAAACTCAGAGCAAGAATGAAACAATGAAAGAAAACACAGCAAAGGGGTAATTGTTACTGATAGTTAAAGCTTTACAAAGATAAAGCTGGGAGATTGAAAGAAAGATTCAGATTCTAAATCTGATTGACAGTAGCTGAATGTTGAAAATTTGCGCAGTGCATGCATGAAGATCTCCCAAAACAGATTTGTAGGAGTGGTGAGATCCTAAAGACAAGTGATGGTATACAAGTTTGTTTAATTATTAGTAGAAATTAAATGGCTGAAAATTTAGAGAAGGAATACAGAGGAGGATAGTTGTCGGATTATATGAATTCGATCAAAGAAATCAGCACAAAGCTCAGAAGTAGTAGTTTTAAAGAATCACACAGAAGAATAACTCAAGAGAAGAGTCACGTAGACAAAGGGAACCAAATACATAAAGGTTGAGAGGAATTCCTTTATGAATTCGAGGAGAAATGACAGAGTTTCAAGATACAGCTGAAGGTTGGATAAAAGAATAGTTCATTCAAGGTGCAGGTGAATGGGGGAACAAGATCAGACAAAGATCTTGAGATGATATGAGATTGGAAGAGAAGGACAGTTGTGTTCTTAAAGTGTAGATGAGTTGAAGCCTAGAAGGAGCAGAGAGAAATGATCAAGGAGGTTCCAAATAGAGGACCAATACTTGCTAAAAGACCAAGTCCAGAGGAAAGCTTGGTGAGGTAAGTGGCAGCAAGGAAGACTTGTTGTTTCAGAGGCTTTCACAACTCATAGTGAAGTGAGTGAGGAACTCATAGAGATGGAAAGGATAATGACTAGTGACAATCATAGCAGAGGTTCTAAAAGAGACCATAGTAGAAGACAGAAGAAGAAAGATTCCAAGGCAAATGGCATGAGAATGAGTGACAAAAAATATGACAAAGGAATGGATGAGATGGCAGTTCATCTTGAAGTATTAATGGAGATGTTGCAGAGAAATGAGGAGGACCAGAAATATGGTTATGTCATGAGAAGGAAATTTAAGTGGCAGAGGCTACAAGAGAAGAGGAATGAGCAAGAAAATATGCAGTTAATAAAGGAGTTGAGGCAACTTGAACAGATTATAGATGTCAAATTTGAAGACAAAGAAGCTCAAAGGAGTTTAGCTACAACAAAAGGAAAATGCTAGAGAAGGTGTTGAAGTTTTGGTATGTGAACCAGAACATGGACCATTAATTTTTGAAAGTAATGAAGAAACAGAGGAGTTGAATCATATGAATTATTCAGAGCGGCAAGAAGACCTAATGTCTTAAGCATCAACTGAGACCGAATGGTCTTGTAATTTTAAAACTAATGATTTGTGTATGGTTGTAGGTACAACACAGGGTGAGGAACAAACATTAGAGTTCGTTAAGATGGAGGAGAAAAATCAGAAATATGTTCAGATTAAGATGGAGATATCAAGATCTCAGAAATGAAAGGAGACATAAAGTTCTCATGGAAATATGTAGCAGAATATTGGAGCTGGTAACAATAAAGATTGGAATAGAAGATATGAGTTAAGACATGAAGATGAAGAAAACATATTTACTATGCCTAATGAGTTTGGAATTTTTAAGCATGATGATTTAGACAATGTGTATATTTAGCAAAGGGAGAAGGGTCATCTGACGATTGGTGTACAATAAATGAAGTCATTGAAAATTGTGTAAAATTTCCAAATTCTATTCCAATTAAAATTATTGAGTTATATAGAGAGCTATACCTTCAAAGAAGAAAGTTGGAAGAGTAGAGAACATATACTCTAGATGAATTGCTAAAGAAGGAAGACAAAGAAATTGTCATGAATGACAATCAAGAAGAATTTATCAGTCACAATGAAGAAAAGAAGAAAATGGTCTTGGAAGACAATATGGCAGTAGTTGAAAAGGTGCAAGTCAATAGTGAACAAGAGGGTAAGGATAAAAGTGCAGCAGTTAAAATGAAAATTTTGCAATTAAGAGTTGAAGGAAATCAACAGATAGAGGATATACTAGACAGAGAGATTAAACTGATAAGAAGGTACATGATGAAAGTGTCTTAGAAAAATACAACAACAAGAAAGGAAAGAAGAAACAATAAGAGGAAGACAGAAGAAGACTATGAAAGCATGGCAAGTGGAGCATTGCAGAATAAGGTATGGAAACTTGGAAAACAACATCAGACAACAACAACAACAGAACCATTGAAAGGAAAAGAAATAGGAAAACATAAATTATAGAACAAAGTATGGGATCCAAGAGGACAAATATTAGAAGCACATGACCTGGAGATCATTATTATTTTCTTACCTAGGGAGTTTGATGCAAGAGCATCCTGCCCAGAAAAAACATTGCATTTTAGTAGGCATAAGGTCTTGTGTTTCAAGGGACTTGATTCCCTAAAGAGTGATTAATTATTTATGTTCCTCTGTTTTTATGAGGGTTGTATAATACTAAGGATATTGTAATGAAATCTTCTCGTTAAGAGAGATTTCAAGAATAGTGTGTGAGTTAGAGGAACTAGGAATTAGTTCATGATTTTAGGGATTAGATTAGGATATTTATGATTCAGGTGAAATTATTTAGGATTTGAACCAAAATTGGTTAACAAAACCTTTTTGTGTATAACTTGTAAGCCTCGAAGGCTTAAAAAGGGAGGAGTTAGTGAGAGAGTTAGCAAACAGGAGGGTTGGATTGTGAGCCTATGGGCATTGAAATGAGAAAGGTCCATTGGTACATACCATGTAAAGGCAGATCAGGCCAAAGCTATATTGTAAACAGGTTTTTATTTGTATCTATACATTTGTTTAATGAATGAAGAAATTGAATTAATTATGACTAAGTGATCTGTAATTCAGAATTTATGGTTTCTGTGTGATAAACCATGATGAATGAATTCAAGTTGAATTTCTGAAAGTCTTACTGAGTGACAAATGACTTACCATCTGGGTAGAATCTGTTTGATTCCAGTTTTTATTTAATAGATGTATGCATAGGTCAAGTAAAGAATGAATTACGAAATTTGGAAGAAGGGAAATAACACAGAATATTATGTATTCCAGTTCAAAGTGGTGTTAAAGAAACAAAGCTATAGTTGCAAGGTAGAGTAAAGAAATCAGACAAATATCGGCATACTGTCTCAAAGGAGAAAGGAGTTGGCAGAGTTGAACTTGATAACAAGTTGATATGGAGGCGAGAAGGAAATTTAGTGGAAGCGCCAAGTTAATGGAAGAGTGGAACCATGACGAAGTGAAATTGTGATTAATCGGATTTTAGAGTGAAAGGAACTTGGAGCAAGTGGAAGCATCAGCCTCGAACCTCGAAGCAGTTTGCCAAAACCAAAGGTAATTATCGCAAAGCTTTTAAGCTGAAAGCAGTATTGGTTCAAAATCCAGCTACAACAGAGAAGAGCACATAAAGGCTTGATTGTAGTTGAAGAACCACTAGCCGTAGGATTTATAGCCTCCATTATCCAACAGATATCAGCCATAAAGAGATCAGACTTTAACTTCAAAGGCAGACCTGAACTTTTATGGATTAAGGATTTATAATCCTTATTGGCTCTGTAATGGTGGTTAAGTGTCACACAAGTTTCTTGTACGATATCACTATTGACCATTGGATCAAGTGTGCCTTGATCAAACAGTGGAGGATCAGCTATTAGTTTCGTTGATCAGGTGAACCATCAACCGTCAGATTAATGATGAGATTAATGGTGGAGAATTAATTTGATAATATTTGTGGGAAGTCAATGTGGGACTAATTGTTTTTCACTTGCTATTCAATTGTTGTTTGGACTTGAGAAGTGTATGGATGTGATTTTATTTTAATTGGAGTCTGGTTTTACGCATTCAGGTGGGACCAACGTTCGTTGGCAGATTACATGTAGAAACATGGTTTGGTGATTGCTCAGGTTTTTGTTAAAACCCACAATGTAAAGGCTTCCAATATGTATAGGTGGACCATAACCGACAGGTTCACGTAAGGTTGTTATGAAAACTAGGGAAATTGCCTTTAGGCAGTTTTTCCTGCGTCAAGATAAGTTGTTAGGATAGGTGTGTATCAAAGCTTGAGAATAGGAATTTGATTGTTAAATTGATAAAAATAGAGATTGTGTTGCCAATGTAGTTAGGATAGGATTTGATCCATAAAAGAGAAAAAATTGTAATGAAGGTGTGTGTGTGTGGAGCAGGTGAGTGAGTAAGTGAGAGACTGAGTGAGAGATAGGGTTTGAGAGTGAAATAGAGGTCAGACAAATTGTTGTAATCGAGCCGAGAGGGCCAAGACTCTATAATTTCTATTTTACTAAATAAATTGATGAAGTGTGGCATCGTGTATTATTCCTGGTGTGAAATTCTCTTGAATTTGCAGATCGACATTCCAGATCCTAATTGGGTATTATTTCCATATATCTGTTTTATCGTTAATCGTTGTCAATTACCATAAGGATCTATTTCAAGATTAAGCTAAACCTTTATTAAACCGTGTTACTTAATGTTATGTATTGAGCACGTAAGCGAGATTAAAAATGTGGTAAGTGGTATATCGCATGGAAAATAAATGGTAAATGGTATTTTTCCAAATCGTGTGATTAACCTAAGGTGTTGACACGTAGCACAGGAAAACCAATTTTCTCGCGCGCCCTCAACATGATATCGATCATGCAAGAATTCATGTGAGATTATGCGATAACTATTGGATCAAACGAGACAGATCAACAGTGGAGATCGTCCGGGCTAGTTGGTGCATGATATGACTCGATATTCGTTGGTTCTGAAGAAGCCAAACCAATGGTGGAGATTGAAGTGCTCAAGGAGTAAGAAGTCAAAGTGGGACCCATGGTGATTGGTAAGCTTAGCGGGACCCTTGGGAGGAAATACACATACCTAATCTTATTGAGGCACAACTAACTGGTTTTGAAGTGAACCATTAGTCTATTTGTAGACTACCACATCAATTTTTGGTAACCATCCACATCACAACCAACAAGGCATGTCAACACATTATTGCCAATGAGTCGACAAGGTAACTATATCAATCATATATGTGTAGTCAACTAATCATAAACTGACTTTTAACACCTAAACATTTTTTTAGTTAATATTTAAAAATCCTTATGAAATCCCCTTGCATGAATTTCACTGTTAATCACCGATGATATTTCATGTATAGTCCAAATGTTGAACCTATATGCTATGGTAGCACCTGTAAACACCCTCCCCATCCCAATCCTAGGTGGGAGGTGTTCACTTGCTAATCCAATCTCCCTTGTTCAGTTAGAGATATGGGATAAATATTTTTTTCCTTTAAAATTTGCATTAGATATCATCATGGTGTTTGTCCCAGTGAGACGTTTCCATTGACGTAAAATTTCACCCCAATCTAACTTATGGAACAAAAGCTATGGCCAATTAAAAGTTTGGTGAATTTGATGATGTCGTGTCATCAACTCGCCAGATGGTGCTCACATGGCTAAGATAACCACTCAATCAATGCCACATAGTGCTTGTATATTTGTTACTGACCTGTTCATGTGTTGGGATTTTACCATTCCCCATACATATATACACATAACCCTTACCAAGGAAAATCATGATTCAAAAGCAAAAATTATAATCATAGTCAGAGGTCAGCTCATTATTTTGGTAGCAACTACTACTTGAATTGCATTAGGTACGAACTCAACTTCATACGCATGTGAACTCCGAAGTCGGAGGTCAGCTCTCAATCTGGCACAAATTTTATTTTATCGTGCTATTCTCGAGCTCAACTACTACTTACCTATCAAACCACATGGTCAACCCCAACCCCTACTCACCCAAAAAAGATATAATATCAAACCTAACCTTCACTTTGTTCAATAGGACTTGGCCATGCACCTAGTTGTAAGGGTTGAAGGAGAAAGGGATAGTGAATGAAAACCTCCTATATAGGAACATATCATGCTTCATTTCTCATTGCAATATTATGAATTTGGTATCAAAACAACATCAGGAAACCCTACTACATGCATATAAACATCTATTCATCATGATTGCATCACTTCCATTCTAACATGGGTCGTATAAGCCACAAAGGGCCATACATGAAGGTCACGACCATGAATCAGCCTTAGTGGTTTTAAAACCATTTGGACCTATGTTAGACCTAGATTGTTATCTTTGGGGTTTTGTGAAGCACACACATGTGCTATCCCTCTTGATATTTCATTAGTTTCCCCTTTTGGTCTCGAAGAGACTATGAGGAGGGTTATTGAATAGGGATCTAGCTATTCTGAATCTCAAAGACTTGTGTTGTCTTACATTCTCTGCATCTTATGAGAACCAGATCTAATCCTTCCTAAATATCCAGAGACGTCTCTTGAAAAACTTACGAAAAACTTATAGACATCGTAAGTTGATAGAAGCAACCATGAATATATGGTGCTGAAAAGGGCAATAAGAAGATTTTCATTCCACGAAAAAGGAGCACGATACCTTTTCAAGTTCAATGATAAGCTTGAACCATATATGTAGGCACATGGTTAATAATACCATAAGCTTACAACTATCCCTTTTTCATGGACTGGAATTCCAGGCATGAGCTATATCGATGGAAGTTAAATACCCCCTCTTACTAGCTTAGTGACTATTGAAGGGATTTCAACGTTCTTTACACACACAAAGGTGGACCCCAAGGCATGTGTCAACCCTACAAATGGTTATATGCATGTATACAAGCAGTACTAGCATGAAGGAAAAAAATCCAACACTTGCTAAAATCTTTCAAACAACTCGACTGTTTGTAAGGACTTGTAAATGATCTCCAATAGATAGGACATCAACCCAGTTAATGAACCTGACTATATCCATCCATTCATGGAGACATTACCATGACGTTCCAACATCGAGACAACATACATACTAGAACTCATGGTATTGAAGGATTTAATCATCAACGCATTCATAACAGAAGTTTGACATCACCGGGAGCACAGGGTATAAAACCACCTCAACCAGATCACAAGGTCGTGCTCCATACCTCACAACATATGGAGTTGTTGGTTCAAGACCTTAATAAAATGATTATGTATACCCAACATCAGGGTATCCATCCTAAATACTCTAATAGCAAATAACAGGTCAACAATGATAAACAAGGAGGAAACTTCACATTTCACCATTCAAGAACAAACAATACAATAGAATTTGATAATCAAATATTCACAATGCTACACATAAAAGGTCTACCATTTTAAACATTATTTTACGTGTAAACATTGTTATCCATTGTCTTAATGCCTAAAGTAATCACACAATATGTTACCTAATCTTGTAAAATATCATTTACACAACCTTGTCTTTCACATTAGTGACACAAACTGTAACATACATTCATTATCATGAAAATTACGCATGGATACTTATCTTATAAATTCTTGGGAAACTGATTCTGGGGCTCAGAATCTTCACCCAACCATAGATAGTTGCAACTAGGTCTCACTTGTAGCTATCATCCCCAAGCCATATTCTAGAGACTAAGGGGTCCTTTGCTCAAGGGATAACCATAACCTATAGTTTCTCTAGGGACTCTAGAGATCTCTCCACCTCCACCCAAAACTCAGTTGCAAACAATGAGTGCACAGGGAATTGAGAGACTCATTGTCTCCACCCTTCAACTAGGTTACAAACAACAAATGCATAAGGAATTAAGAGACTCGCCATATCCATCCATCAACTAAGTCGCAAAAAACAAACACACAGGCAATTGAGAGACTTACCATCTCCACCCTTCAACTGAGTTGTAACTAGTAAATGCACGGGGTATCAAGAGACTCACCATCTCCACCCTTAAACTAAGTTGTAAATAACAAATGCACATGGAATCGACAGACTCACGTCTCCACCCTTTAACTGAGTTACAAACAAAAAATGCACCGGGAATTGAGTGACTCATAATCTCCACAATGTAAAAATAAACATCATGGTTCCACCCAGCTTGGGGACTCCATAACCACAACAAATCAAATAAACAAAAAGAATTCCATCCTAAAGCCTTCCAAGATTTTTCCCAAGAATAATTCCTGCAGTGCATCCCCATTTTGGGATTTTCTGAGAATCACCATCTCCACCCTTTAAATTCTCGGGACTCGAGAGGAAATTTCTTCCCCAACTGGAAGAATTTCTTCTAACTTCTTACTATTCGAAAGCATCCAGTTCTCCTTTGTGTTCTTCCTTCCACATTCTCCTCTTCTATGTTGCTCTCCTCAGCCTTCTTCTTTCTGTCTCTACTATTTCTCTAATGTTTTTTTTTTCTTTTTTCTTTGTTAGAGCCATTTTATCCTCTAGATAAGCTTTGACAATCACGCTGCCAACAAGTATTTTCAACCATTGACAATTGAGCCACACCTTCCTCTATTGACAATTCATTAATTCAGTTTAATGGACCACTGCCTCTCATGTGCTTTAGGCGTAATTCCTTAACAACATAGCCAGCCTCATTTTTTGTTGTGTCATCCCTTGATTGCATTATTCTCTAAGAGTGTACGGCTCAACATACCTTCTTGTAGTTACATTAAGTTCAAGATCCATTATATTTAGGAAATCAACAACCATCCTTTAATGGTTGTCCCAACAATTCAGATTTCCCTTCGTCAAGGAAATTACACCATCCTAGGCCAACAACTCCCCAATCTCTAGAATTCGTGTCCCATTGCTTATCCCATTTATAAAATATTTACATATTACACCATCGTAGGCCAACAAATGCCCATTCTCTAGAATTTGTGTCCCATTACTTAGCCCATTTATAAAATATTTACATATTACATCATCCTAGGCCAACAACCCCCCAATCTCTGGAATTCATGTCCCATTACTTAGCCCATTTATAAAACAATTACATATTACACCATCCTAGGCCAACAACCCCCCATCTCTGGAATTCGTGTCCCATTACTTAGCACATTTATAAAATGTTTACATATTACACCATCCTAGGCCAACAACCCCCCAATCTCTAGAATTCGTCTCCCATTACTTAGCCCATTTATAAAATATTTACATTTCATATATGAGTGTAAGCAATTGGATTTGCCATAGATTTCATCTCACAACTGCTAAAATTTCCTCCTCATCAAGAATACCATTGACCAGAGTCATTGTGATGAAGTACACCTACACCAGTGCATCCACCTCCTCTCCCTGTTTCGTACACCATCTCCTCAAAGAACTGCAACTCTATTATTTCAAATTCAATTCCATGAATTTTGTGATCACCATGATGCCACACAACTCTACTCCTTATTCAACATCTTTGGGAGAATGGGTTATATTGAGTACCGATGCATGCATTAATACATAGTACCAGAAATTTTTATCACATTAACCATAATTTCTTACTACCATAAAAAAAAAAACAACAACAACAACAACACTATGAAAGGCACTATAAATAATAAATAACAAGATCGATTAAATCTTACAGACCCCTACTGCAGACCTATAAATTACAATACCAATGGTGTCGACTAATTTATTTAACAATAAATTATACATCTATTGTTAAATAAATTTAAATGAAAAAAA
>APFE031080553.1:144321-155733 GCA_000404065.3 Pinus taeda | reverse complement strand
GCTCGAGGAGTAAGAAGTCAAAGTGGGATCCATGGTGATTGGTAAGCTTAGGGGGACCCTTGGGAGGAAATACACATACATAATCTTATTAAGGCACAACTAATTGGTTTTGAAGTGAACCATTAGACTACTTGTAGACTACCACATCAATTTTTGGTAACCATCCACATCACAACCAACAAGGCATGTCAACACATTATTGCCAATGAATCAACAAGGTAACTATATCAATCATATATGTCTAGTCAACTAATCATAAACTGACTTTTAACACTTAAACATTTTTTTAGTTAATATTTAAAAATCCTTATGAAATCCCCTTGCATGAATTTCACTGTTAATCACCCATGATATTTCCTATATAGTCCAAATGTTGAACTTATATGCTATGGTAGCACCTGTAAACACCCTCCCCATCCCAATCCTAGGTGGGAGGTGTTCACTTGCTAATCCAATCTCCCTTGTTCAGTTAAAGATATGGGAAAAATATTTTTTTCCCTTAAAACTTGCATTAGATATCATCATGGTGTTTGTCCCAGTGAGACGTTTCCATTGACATAAAATTTCACCCAAATCTAACTTATGGAACAAAATCTATGGCCAATTAAAATTTTGGTGAATTTGATGATGCCGTGTCATCAGCTCGCCACATGGTGCTCACATGGCCAAGCTAGCCACTCACTCACTGCCACATAGTGCTTGTATATTTGTTACTGACCCATTCATGGGTTGGGATTTTACCATTCCCCATACATATATACACATAACCCTTACCAAGGAAAATCATGATTGAAAAGCCAAAATTATAATCATAGTCAGAGATTAGATCATTATTCTGGTAGCAACTACTACCTGAATTGCATTAGGTCCGAACTCGACTTCATACGTATGTGAACTCTGAAGTCTGAGGTCAGCTCTCAATCTGGCACAAATTTTATTTTGTCTTGTTGGTCTTGACTACCGCTTACCTATCAAGCCACATGGTCAACGCCAACCCCTACTCACCCAAAAAAGCTATAAGATCAAACCTAACCTTGACCTTGTTCAATAGGACTTGGCCATGCGCCTAGTTGTAAGGGTTGAAGGAGAAAGGCATAGTGAACAAAAACCTCCTATATAGGAACATATCATGCTTCATTTCGCGTTGCAATATTATGCATTTGGCATGAAAACAACATCAGGGTAACGAACTACATGCATATCGACATCTATTCATCATGATTGCATCACTTTCATCCTAACATCGGTCGTATAAGCCACAAAGGGCCATACATGAAGGTCACGACCATGAATCAGCCTTAGTGGTTTTAAATCCATTTGGACCTATGTTAGACGTTGATTGTTATCTTTGGGGTTCTGTGAAGCACAAACATGTGCTATCCCTCTTGATATTTCACCAGTTTCCCCTTCTGGGCTCGAAGAGACTATGAGGAGGGTTATTGAATAGGGATCTAACTATTCTGAATTCAAAGACTTGTGTTGTCTTACGTTCTCTGCATCTTATGAGAACCAAATCTAGTCCTTCCTAAATATCCAAAGACGTATCTTGAAAAACTCATGAAAAACTAATAGACATTGTAAGGGGATAGAAGCAACCATGAATATATGGTGCTGATAAGGGAAACAGGAAGATTTTCATTCCGCGAAAAAGGAGCACGATACCTTTTCAAGTTCAATGATAAGCCTAAACCATATATGTAGGCACATGGTTAATAATACCATAAGCTTACAACCTTTCCTTTGTCATGGAATGGAATTCCAGGCATGAGCTACATCGATGGAAGTTAAATACCCCCTCTTACCAGTGTTGTGACTATTGAATGGATTGCAATGTTCTTTCCACACACAAAGATGCGCCCCAAGGCGTGTGTCAACCCTACAAATGGTTATATGCATGTATACAAGAAGTACTAGCATGAAGGACAAGGATGCAACACTTGCTAAAAGCTTTCAAACATCTTGGCTATTTGCAAGGACTTTTAAATGATCTCTAATAGATAGGACATCAACCCAGTTAATGAACCTGACTATATCCAACCATTCATGGAGACATTGCCATGATGTTCCAACACCGAGACAACATACATACTAGAACTCATGGTATTGAAGGATTTAATCATCAACACATTCATAACAGAAGTGTGACATCACCAGGAGCACAGGGTATAAAACCACCTCAACTAGCTCACAAGGTCGTGCTCCATACCTCACAACATATGGAGTTGTAGGTTCAAGACCTTAATGAAATGATTGTGTATACCCAACACTAGGGTATCCATCTTAAATACTCTAATAGCAAATAAGAGGTCAACAATGATAAACAAGGAGGAAACTTCACATTTCACCGTTCAAGAACAAACAATACAATAGAATTTGATAATCAAATATTCACAATGCTACACATAAAAGGTTTGCCATTTTAAACATTATTTTACATGTAAACATTGTTATCCATTGTCTTAATGCCTAAAGTAATCACACAATATGTTACCTAATCTTGTAAAATATCATTTACACAACCTTGTCTTTCACATTAGTGACACAAACTGTAGCATACATTCATTATCATGAAAATTACGCATGGATACTTATCTTATAAATTCTTGGGAAACTGATTATGGGGCTCAGAATCTCCACCCAACCATAGATAGTTGCAACTAGGTCTCACTTGTAGCTATCATCCCCAAGCCATATTCTAGAGACTAAGGGGTCCTTTGCTCAAGGGATAACCATAACCTATAGTTTCTCTAGGGACTCTAGAGATCTCTCCACCTCCACCCAAAAGTAAGTTGCAAACAATGAGTGCACAGGGAATTGAGAGACTCACTATCTCCACCCTTCAACTAGGTTACAAACAACAAATATCCATCCATCAACTGAGTCGCAAACAACAAATGCACAAGGAATTGAGAGACTTACCATCTTCCACCATTCAACTGAGTTGCAACTAGTAAATGCACGGGGTATCAAGAGACTCACCATCTCCACCCTCCAACTAAGTTGCGAATAACAAATGCACATGGAATCGACAGACTCACATCTGCACCCTTTAACTAAGTTACAAACAAAAAATGCACCGGGAATTGAGTGACTCATAATCTCCACCATGAAAAATAAACATCATGGTTCCACCCAGCTTTGGGACTCCATAACCACAGCAAATCAAATAAACAAGAAGAATTCCATCCTAAAGCCTTCCAAGATTTTTCCCAAGAATAATTCCTCCAGTGCATCCCCATTTCGGGATTTTCTGAGAATCACCATCTCCACCCTCTAATTCTGGGCACTCGAGAGGAAATTTCTTCCCCAACTGGAAGGATTTCTACTTCTTACTATTCGAAAGCATCCAATTCTCTTTTGCATTCTTCCTTCCACATTCTCCTCTTCTATGTTGCTCTCCTCTACCTTCTTCTTTCTGTCTCTGTTATTTTTCTAATGTTTTTTTTCTTTGTTAGAGCCATTTTATCCTCTAGATAAACTTTGACAATCACACTGCCAACAAATATTTTCAACCATTGACAAGTGAGCCACACCTTCTGCTATTGACAATTCATTAATTTAGTTGAATGGACCACTGTCTCTCATGTGCTCTAGGCATAATTCCTTAACAACATAGCCAACCTCATTTGTTGTTGTGTCATCCCTTGATTACATTATTCTCTGAGAGTGTATGGCTCAGCGTACCTTCTTGTAGTTACATTAAGTTCAAGATCCATTCTATTTAGGAAATCAACAACCATCCTTTAATGGTTGTCCCAACAATTCATATTTCCCTTCGTCATGGAAATTACACCATCCTAGGCCAAGAACCCCCCAATATTTGGAATTCGTGTCCCATTGCTTAGCCCATTTATAAAATATTTACATATTACACCATCCTAGGCCAGCAACCACCCAATCTCTAGAATTTGTGTCCCATTACTTAGCCCATTTATAAAATATTTACATATTGCACCATCCTAGGCCAACAACCCTCCAATCTCTGGAATTCATGTCCCATTACTTAGCCCATTTATAAAACAATTACATATTACACCATCCTAGGCCAACAAGCCCCCATCTCTGGAATTCGTGTCCCATTACTTAGCACATTTATAAAATGTTTACATATTACACCATCCTAGGCCAACAACCCCCCAATCTCTGGAATTTGTGTCCCATTACTTAGCCCATTTATAAAATATTTATGTTTCATATATGAGTGTAAGTAATTGGATTTGCCATAGATTTCATCTCACAATTGCTAAAATTTCCTCCTCATCAAGAATACCATCGACCAGAGTCGTTGCGATGAAGTACACCTAGACCAGTGCATCCACCTCCTCTCCCTCTTTCGTACACCATTTCCTCGAAGAACTGCAACTCTATTATTTCAAATTCAATTCCATGAATTTTGTGAACATCACCATGATGCCACACAAATCTACTCCTTATTCAAGGTCTTTGGTCTTTGGGAGAATGGGTTCAATAAAAGTTATACTAAATCCCAAACATGAAATCATACATTATTATCTATTATAAATAATTTATTACAATGAATTTTCAGATTGTTAAGCATTGTCCTAATTAGTTTCTAAATGTATATGGAAGAATATTTCAGAAAAAAGATGTTCTTGTTGCTAGGCAGTGCCAATTCAAGGTTACACATAGACCATAGTTATGTGTTAGTTTTCTCATGACAAATGAATATAAGACCATAAATGAGATGATAAATGTTAATCATTTAAAAAAAAAAAAAATTCTAAGAGATCAATGATGCCTTGACCACCATTTGATTACTTGAAATTGTCATTATATAATCAGTGTAAAAACAAACCAACAACCTTCAACAAGTTTCTAGATTCAATTTAATTTTTCTGGATTGCAATAATTTTAAGAGATTAGTAATGGATTGTTCCCTTAAGAATAAAGAGAAAAAGAAACAATGCCGATATTTTTTTAAGAACATCAATGAATACTTTTCCACACTCGGTTCTCATTATGTAACTTTTCCATATTTCTCGTTCCTAATTTTCCAATTCTTAAAAAGCTTGTCACCCACTAATGAGACATACACGAAACTAAAGTTCGGTAGAGGAGGACTTGGAGACAGTCTCACATGTACTTCCTAACTATTCATGTTAAACGTAGTTCAAGGTAGAGGAGGACTTGGAGACAGCCTCAAGTGTACTTCCTAATTAGTCACGTTAAAAGTACTTCGAAATATATATAGAGTCAAGTATTTTTATACGTGTGTTTCGTATAAAGAGGGTGGAAATTAAATTGGGGTTTTCTAGAATATGCTGAATGGTTTTAATATTCATTTTTAAAATTATTTTGTTATAGATATATATTTAAATTTATGAATAGATAATATGAATATTTTTTATTCAAAAATATAATAGATAATATAAAATATTTATTTAATTTTAATGAATAGAAAATATAATTCATAATTTTTTTTAATGTTTTTGAATATTCATGATTTGACAAAGTACAAATATTGTAAAATCGATGTTTGATATGCATAAAAATGTATAATTGAGTTTTGATTTTTTTTTGTGAGTGGAATTTTTTATTTTTTTGATTGTAAATTTTTTCTTACTTGTGTGGATCAAGGTGACAAAGCAAAGTTTATGATTCTGCAACCTTTTAAATGGTTTATGATTGTCAAAGCTCAGTGACTGAAACAATGTATGCAGCCATACTAATATAAACATCTATCTCATCGCATTATGTTACAGAAAATGTAACTAAAACAAAAGTAACAATTTTTATATTTAGAAAATTATAATTGAAAAAAATTAGTAAGTTACCTATTTAAAAATTGTGATTTTCTTATTTAAAAAATATGATCTTTTATTTTAAAAATAAAAAATAAAATTTTATATTTAAAAAATCAAAACCTTAAAATAAAATTTCACGATTCTAATTGGATTAGACTATTAAGTTAATTGTAAAATAAAGATAAGTTTGTTTGGAATTCAATTAAAATGATTTTTTTTTCTTATTACCATATAGATTTAAGTGTAAGTTTGTTTGGAATTCAACTAAATTGTTTTTTTTTTATCTACCTAGATTAATTTATATATTTATTGTTAAATAAATTTAAATGACAAAAAAATAGTAATTAAAATATAAATTTACATATTTATGTTAAATAAATTTGGATTCTAACGAGAGTGATTAAGATATAAATCTCTTAATATGTGCAAATCACTTAAATTATAATTCTAATAGCTAGTGTCTAATTTGTTAGATTACAGTTAGGTTTGCAGGGTTGACACATGCTTGGGTGCACATTTGTGTGTGGAAAGAATGTTGAAATCCCTTCAATAGTCACTAAGCTGGTAAGAGGGGGTGTTTAACTTCCATCGATGTAGCTCATGCTTGGAATTCCAATCCATGATGAAGGGATGGTTGTAAGCTTATGGCATTATTAACCATGTGCCTACATATATGGTTCAGGTTTATCATTGAACTTGAAAAGGTATCATGCTCCTTTTTCGTGGAATGAAAATCTTCGTGTTTCCCTTCCCAGCACCATATATTCATGGTTGCTTCTATCAACTTACAATGTCTATTAGTTTTTCGTGAGTTTTTCAAGACATGTCTTTGGATATTTAGGAAGGACTAGATTTGGTTCTCATAAGATGCAGAGAACGTAAGACAACACAAGTCTTTGAGATTCAGAATAGTTAGATCCCTATTCAATAACCCTCCTCATAGTCTTTTTGAGCCCAGAAGGGGAAACTGGTGAAATATCAAGAGGGATGGCACATGTGTGTGCTTCACATAACCCCAAAGATAACAATCAAGGTCTAACATAGGTCCAAATGGTTTTAAAACCACTAAGGATGATTAATGGTCGTGACCTTCATGTATGGCTCTTTGTGGCTTATACGACCCATGTTAGGATGAAAGTGATGCAATCATGATGAATAGATGTCGATATGCATGTAATAGGGTTTCCTGATGTTGTTTTCATATGAAATGCATAATATTGCAACGAGAAATGAAGCATGAGATGTTCCTTTATAGGAGGTTTTCATTCACTATCCCTTTCTCCTTCAACCCTTATGACTAGGCACATGACCTAGTCATATTGAACAAGGTCAAGGTTAGGTTTGATCTTATAGCTTTTTTGGGTGAGAATGGGTTTGGGTTGACCATGTGGCTTGATAGGTAAGTGGTAGTCAAGCTCGGGACCAACACGAGAAAATAAAATTTGTGCTAGATTGAGAGCTAACCTCCGACTTCAAAGTTCACATTTGTATGAAGTCGAGTTCAGACCTAGTGTAATCGAAGTGGTAGTTGCTACCAGAGTAATGAGCTGACCTCTGACTATGATTATAATTTTGGCTTTTGAATCATGATTTTTCTTGGTAAGGGTTATGTGTATATATGTATGGGGAATGGTAAAATCCCAACCCATGAATGGGTCAGTAACAAATATACAAGCACTATGTGGCATTGAGTGAGTGGCTAGCTTGGCCATGTGAGCACCATGTGGCGATTTGATGACATGGCATCATCAAATTCACCAAAAATTTAATTGGCCATAGCTTTTGTTCCATAAGTTAGATTGGGGTGAAATTTTACGTCAATGGAAATGTCTCACCAGGACAAACACCATGATGATATCCAATGCAAGTTTTAAGGGAAAAAAATATTTATCCCATATATCTAACTGAACAAGGGAGATTGGATTAGTAGGTGAACACTTCCAAGCTAGGATTGGGATGGGAAGGGTGTTTATAGGAGATACCATAGCATATAGGTTCAACATTTCGACTAGATAGGAAATATCATGGGTGGTTAACAGTGAAATTCATGCAAGAGGATTTCATAAAGATTTTGAAATATTAACTAAAAAATGTTTAGGTGTTAAAAGTGAGTTTATGATTAGTTGAATACACATATATGATTGATATAGTTACCTTGTTGAATCATTGACAATAATGTGTTGACATGCATTGTTGGTTGTGATGTGGATGGTTACCCAAAATTGATGTGGTAGTCTACAACTAGACTAATGGTTCACTTCAAAACTAATCAATTGCGCCTTAATAAGATTATGTACGTGTATTTCCTCCCGAGGGTCCCTCTAAGCTTGCCAATCACCGTCAGTCCCACTTTGACTTCTTACTCCCCGAGCACTTCAATCTCCACCGTTGATCTGGCTTCTTCATATCCAACGAATATCGAGTCGTATCACGTGCCAACTAGCCTGGACGATCTCCATCGTCAATTTGTCTCATTCGATCCAACGATTATCGCACAATCTCGTGTGAATTCTTGCATTACTGATATCAAGTTGAGGGCACGCGAGAAAAGTGGTTTTCTCGTGCTACGTGTCAACACCTTAGGTTAATCACACGATTTGGAAAAATACCATTTACCATTTATTTTCCACGCGATATACCACTTACCACTTTTTTAATCCCTCTTATGTGCTCAATACATAATATTAAGAACCATGGTTTAATAAAGGTTTAGCTTAATCTCGAAATAGAGCTTTACACTAATTGACAGTGATTAAGGATAAAACACATAAATGGAATAATACCCAATTAGGATCCATAATGTCGATCTATAGATTCAAGAGAATTTCACACCAGGAATAATACACAACACCACACTTCATCAATTTATTCAGTAAAATAGAAATTACATAGTCTTGGCCCTCTCGGCTCGATTACAACAATTTGTCTGACCTTTGTTTCACTCTCAAACCCTATCTCTCACTCAGCCTCTCACTTACTCACTTACTTGTTCTGCGCACACACACACACACCTTCATTACAATTTTTTCTCTTTTATGGATCAAATCCTATCCTAATTACATTGGCAACTCAATCTCTATTTTTATCAGTTAACAATTAAATTCCTATTCTTAAGCTCTGATACACACCTATCCTAACAACTTATCTTGATGCTTGAAAAACCGCCTAAAGGCAATTTCCCTGGTTTTCATAACAACCTTACGTGAACCTATGGGTTATTGTCCACCTATACAAATTGGAAGCCTTTACATTTTGGTTTTTAACAAAACCCAACCAATCACCAAACAACATTTCTACACGTAATCTGACAACGAACGTCGGTCCCACCTGAACGCACAAAACCGAACTCCAAATAAAATAAACTCCCGTTCATACACTTTTCAGGTCCAAACAACAATTGAACAGTAATAGGTCCCACGTTGACTTCCCACAAATCTTATCAAATTAATTCTCCACCATTGATCTCATCACTAATCCGATGGTTGATGGTTCACTCAATCAACGAAACTAATAATTGATCCTCCACCATTTGATCAAGGAACACTTGATCCAATGGTCAATAGCGATATCGTACAAGAAACTTGTGTGACACTTAACCACCCTTACAGAGCCGATAAGGATTATAAATCCTTAATGAATAAAAGTTCAGGTCCACTTATGAAGTTAAAGTCCGATCTCTTTATGGCCGATATTCATTGGATAACAGAGGCGATCAACCCTATGGCTAGCGGTTCCTTAACTACGATCAAGCCTTTCTTTGCTTTTCTTTGTTGTAGCCGGATTTTGAATCGATACCACTTTCAGCTTAAAAGCGGTGCCATAATTACCTTTGGTTTTGACAAACTGCTTCCAGGTTCCAAGCTCACGCTTCCGCCTGCTCCAGGTTCCTTTCACTCTGAAATCTGATTAGTCATGATTTCACTTCGTCGTGGTTCCACTCTTCCATTAACTTGGCACTTCCACTAAATTTCCTTGTCACCTCCAATTCGACTAGTTACCAAGTTCAACTCTGCCAACTCCTTTCTCCTTTGAGGCTATATGCTGAGATTTCTCTGATTTCTTTACTCTGCCTTGCAACTATACCTCTATTTGTTTAACACCACTTTGAACTGGAATACATAATATTCTCTGTGTTATTTCCCTTCTTCCAAATTTCGTAATTCGTTCTTTACTTGACCTGTACATACATCTATTAAATCCAAACTGGAATCACACGGATTCTACCCAGACGGTAAGTCATTTGTCACTCAGTAAGACTTTTAGAAATTCAACTTGAATTCATTCATCATGGTTTATCACACAGAAAACATAAATTATGAGTTACGATCACTCAGCACAATCATAATGAATTCAATTTCCTCATTAATTAAACAAATGTACAACTACAAACAAAAACCTGTTTACAATATAGCTTTGGCCTGATCTGCCTTTACATGATCTGTATCAATGGACCTTTCTCATTTCAATGCCCATAGGCTCACAATCCAACCCTCCTATCTGCTAACTCTCTCACTAACTCCTCCCTTTTAAAGCCTTCAAGACTTACAAATTATACATACAATGATTCTGTTAAGAAATTTTGATTCGGATCCTAAATAATTTCACTCGAATCCTAAATATCCTAATCTAATCCCTAAAATCATGAACTATTTCCTAGTTCCTCTAACTCACACACTATTCTTGAAATCTCTCTTAATGAGAAGATTTCATTACAATATCCTCAATATTATACAACCCTCACAAAAACATAGGAAAATAAATAATTAATCACTCTTTAGGGAATCAAGTCCCTTGAAACACAAGACCCCATGCATACTAAAATGAAATGGTTTTTCTAAGCAGGATGCTCCTGCATCAAACTCCCCAGGTAATAAAATAATAATGATCTCCAGATCATGTCTTTCTAATCTTTGTCCTTCTAGATCCCATACTTTGTTCTGTAATTTATCTTTGCCTATTTCTTTTCCTTTCAGCGGTTCTGTTGTTGCTGTTGTCTGCTGTTGTTTTCCAGGTTTCCATACCTTATTCTACAATGCTCCACTTGCTATGCTTTATTTAAATTGATGTGATACTTACACAAATGATTTTAAGTCTTAGTTTTTTTGGTACTGTCTATCATAGTTACCAAATTCGAATTCGAATTTCAATACGGAAAAAATTCCACCGTGTAAATATACATCTTATAAGAGTAACATATTATTATTTTTCTTAAAATTTGAAAGAATTGAAATGAATTTGTATAAGAGAACAAGAAGATACCCTATTTACTTATTTCCAATATTAATCTTTTGTGTAGATTTATAACGATAAGATAAAATGCATCAAATTTTTTAGTATTAAGAATTGGGAAAACATATAGGTAAAATTCTAGTAAAAAACAAACAAAACTCAAACCTAACTGTAATCTAACAAATTAAACACTAGCTATTAGAAGTATAATTTAAGTGATTTTCACATATTAAGAGATTTATATCTTAATCACTCTCTTTGGAATCCAAATTTATTTAACATAAATATGTAAATTTATATTTTAATTACTATTTTTTTGCCATTTAAATTTATTTAACAGTAAGTGTATAAATTAATCTAGATAGATAAAAAAGACATTTTAGTTGAATTCCAAACAAACTACACTTAATCTATATGG
>APFE031080553.1:94779-122055 GCA_000404065.3 Pinus taeda | reverse complement strand
ACCTACAATATACAAAGGGTTGATAGTTGTTCTCTCAAGAACATGCAAATAAATAATACCCTAGTTTTGAAATCGAAGTAATTGAAGTAAAAGGAAATATACATAGATATATCTAGAGGGTTAGGATTTTTATTTTAAAAACCCTGACATAATACTGATAAGAGGAATAAATACTAGAAAACTAAGCTGACCCAAGATAGGAGAAATATTATTGTCCAAGAAATTACCTAAAAAACAAGACTCATGTTATCCTTTCAAAGAGCCAAAACAACAAAGAATTAAAGACTCACAAGCGATTTAAACACTAAATTTAACCATGGAAGCGACCACAAGAATTTTTTAAGAATACCTACAATAGAAAAATAGAGGAGTTAAACCTTAGTAAAACAATATATAAAAATAATCTTAAGAACTGCCAAATAGATTTTTAATTATAACTTCATCAATACCTTACAAGTATCAACAAAAATCCTGGACTACCCTCACCTAGTAATCATGGACAATGGTGTTGTTGGATAAAAAAAATCCAAATGAAAAATAGAAACCCTATATATACTAGCAAGCAAGAGAACAAATAAAAGTTGAGTTTCCTTTGAAGAAAGCAAATTTTAAAACACATAAATGAAAATATAGCACTCTTTGCTAAAATCTAGGTAATGTTACCTCTGTAACAACCCTCGTAAAAATTCCATGTAAAAAAAAGAAATATAACACCAAGGTCATGGGACACATATTCCAAGCTGAATGTTGGGAAAAACATCCTAGTGTGGGTGTTAATTTGGTTTATTATGGCTAAGGAAGTTGGAAAATGCATTGGAAAATGCTTTGGAAAGGCAAGAGGAATTAATTAGCATTTTATTTATAAAAATAATGGAAATTAGGAGAAAAGGAAGATGAAAGTACATAGGTTGCACGCGACAAGGAAAATGAAGCAAAATAATGGAAAATTGAAAAATTAGAGGCCTCATTGATAAAAAGGATTTTGAGGATTAGTTGGTAGCTTTTTCAGTACACCTTTTTATCAGTTTAATTTTGGAGCTCTCTCTTTCTACTCTATCTTTCTTGCACTCTTGAACACTTAGAGCATTCTTGGAGAATTCTAGCATTGGATCAAGGAAAATAAAAGGAAGGACAAAGAAGGAAAAGAGAAGCAAAGATCAAGCAAGGAAGAGTAGGATCAAGTGACTACAATGAGATTACTTGTACATATCAATTTGCATGTGTTATTTGCTTACTAGATGTGGCATGCATGGTACATGCATGTGGGTTCTTGGTTCTGTTGTTGTCATTGGCATGTGTTTTGTTAGGTGTGACAATGTTCTTTAGCCTTGTCTTTTCATTTCTAGATAGCCATGGTGTGGTGGGTTATCTTGTATTTGTTTGATTTGGATTACCTAATAGACTGAAAGTTGAGTGGGGTTATCTCAGTATTATTCACAAGGCCTAGGAATGCCAGGATGGGATACATGGTAAAGCCTAGTTGTGAACAACCTGATTGAGCTTAGGAAACCTCGACTGGTGAGTGGCGAGATACACAATAAATCTTAGTGGTGAATACCCTTTATTGAGCCTAAGAATCCCTTGACCAGTAATGGCTAGATACCTGGTTATGTAGAGAGGTTGAGATGGACAAATTCCTCACGGTTTAGGTGGAGATATTTGGAGGCATCCATGCTTATTGAGGGCCTAGTCATCCAGTGGGGATTGTAGTAAAGAGTAGTTGTATTAATGAGGGTTTAGGCCTACTGATCCGATGGGGATTGTGGTAAATCCTGAGGAAGCCCTAGTTGGTTTTGTTGTGAGTCCCACATTCATTCTTGGAATATGGCATGGGGGTGATTGGCTGAAAGAAAGATTTCGTTCATCCAATCTATGGTCAGGTGGTACATGGAAGTCCCAAACCTAGTTGCATTTTTCATATGTTAATTTGAGAAATTCCTTGTAGATTCAAATTGTTTATGTAATTTTCTAAAAAATAGGACTTGAATCTACTTTACTCACCAATGAAAACAATTAATCGATCGAGAAATCATGAAGCATACAAGAGAAATAATTCAATCGACACATTACATAATGATTTCCTTGGGAAGGCCACAACTAAAAACCCTTGGTATCTGTATATTGCATTAGTTAGAAAATATGAGAAGATTACAGTGCTTTGGTAAAGCTTGAGCAACCTTTGCACTATCTCTATGTGTCTCACAACTTCCTAGACAAGCATTGGCCAATACTTACCCAATTTTGAGCTTTCCCAAGTCCCTATTTCCTTGCATTGTTTCCTTGGGAATTAGCCCCTATTAATTAGGGAAATTCCTCAATTGGATTTATGCAATCCTCTTATGCCTTCCTCTAAATCCATGAACCACCTGTACAATTTGGATGATTATACAATTGATATTACACTTCCCTTGAACTCCAATATTAATTGCATAACTCTCAGATCTGACATGCGTGAGTTATTTATGGTTGAATCATCAGTTAACTAGTTGAACACATGAAGCCACACCCAAGTGTTAGACCTCCTACTAGTTCCTCCAATAGTTGGACCTAGTTTAATAGACTTTAACTCAGTTAAACTAAATTAATTAATTACAACTCCAAATAAACTCAACTAGGGCTCCTATAAATTTGGAGGCACTCTACATGACTCATGTTAAACACTTCACTCAAATTAATTGAACCAACTAAGTCAAATTAACTTAGTTAACTCGTACAAGTTGTCTTGTGATGTGGAACTACAATTTTTCTTCGAATTTAATTCAAGGGAAAATTAAATCAAGGTTTTATTATTGTATTTTCAACACTTCCTCTCAATAATAAGGGGATTATCAGATACCCTAATCCTTCCTCTATAGAACTTGAATTTTCCTCCTGAAAATGCCTTAGTTAAGACTTTTTCATCTTGTTCCTTTGTAGGAATGTATTCTAGCATCATGATTCTCATGTACACAAAATCTCATAGATGGTGATAGCAGATGTCGAAATGCTTGGACTGATCATGAAAAATAGGATTCTCAGAGAGTTTGATAAAACTCTCATTGTCACAGTAAATCACTATACAATCCATCTTCTGACCAAATAACTAAACAAGGATCTTCCTCATCCAGATAGCCACAGAAGCTTCTTGACTAGAAGCCATGTACTATGCTTCTGGTGAACTAAGTGCAATTGATCTTGCTTCCTCCTGTACAAGGAAACTATTGCTGACCCAATATTGAAGATTCACCCTGTTGTTCTCTTCCTATTTGATGAAATATCTACCAAATATGCATCTATCAAGCCTTGAAGCATCACTCCCTCTGTCTGTATGTATGAAACACCAAACTGAGTGGTGCCTCTAAGGTATCTCAACACATGCTTAGCTACCTTCCAATACAATTTGGTTGGATTAACCATTTCTTGACTAAGCTGATTAAATGCAAAACACATGTCCCATCATGTGTTCACCAAATACATAAGTGAACCCACAAGCTACATGTAAATAGTAGCCTCTACTACTTCACCTGAGGTTGCACCTTCCTTCCTCTAATTCCTTGCTACATGAGTCTCCATGGGTTTATTGTTCTGCATGTGGAACTTCTTTAGTATATCATTGCCATACTTGCCTTGTGAGACAAACAGTTCCTCATCTCGTTGCCATACATCCATACCAAGGAAATAATGCATGAGCCCTAGGTCCTTCATCTCAAATTCTCTTTCAATATCCCATTTGCAAGATTTGGCCATATTATCATCACCTTCTATAATTAAATCATCAACATATTACTATAATTAATAATTTACCTTCAAACACAATATGGTAAATGTTTGCATCTGCTTCACTTTTGGTGAAGCCCAACCTACTGAAATAGTTATCGATCATTTTGTACCAAGCACGCAGTGCTTGTTTTCGTCCATATAATGCTCACTTGAGCTTGCAAATATGCGACTCTCTGTTGAAGGTTTCAAATCCTTCCATCTGCTCTATGTACACCTCTTCCTTAATCACTCCATTAAGGAAAGTTGTATTCACATCCATCTGATGTATATTGCATCCCATCTGAAATGAATGTGATAGAATATATATGATTGAAGAGTACATTGCTACTGGAGCAAAGGTATCCTCATAATGAATTCCCTCCACCTAAGAGAACCCATTAGCCACAAATATGGCCTTGTGTTTCTTGACACTCCTATATGTTTCTCACTTCACCTTATAGACCCACCTAGAACCTACCACTGACTTGTCCTCTGGCCTTGGGAAAATTTCCGAAGATCTGTTCCAAATAATGGAGTCATAATCCTCTACCATGGCATCAACCCACATTGGTTGTTCCAATGCTTTCTCAAATGAGGATGGCTTAGTCACTACACTCTCGCTCATTAGAGACATGTAGCTAGTTTACCGATTTGGAGACCTCCTTTTCCTACACTATGATGTGGGTCCTCTCACACTCTCTCTAGCATCATGCATAAATTTGTCAACTTCTCTAGTGCACTTCCTTCCATCTTTGGATGTTTTTTCATGAGTAGGTGCTTCCACTCTCTACTTCTCTACATGTGGCTGCTCCACATTATCTTGAGGTCTTCCTCTGGAGCCAAAACCTCGTCATTTGCATCTAGTTAAAGCTACCTCTCAAGGGAACATCTCATGGCATTCCCTTCATTGAACTTCACCTATCTATGAACCATTGTCATCCTACGGGATGGAAGGTCCACCCGATAGTTTTGAGGTGTATCAATGTACCTCACAAATATGCCTAACTCAACTGCTGGATCTAGATTTTTCAAGTGGTTTTCTGAAAATATCTGAGATTTGATATTCTGAAGGATAATATATTATCTTGATGAAGTCCTTTAGGATGAGTGACATGATGTAATGATACTTTGTGTCCACATTCTTTGTTTTGTAATGGAAAGTTAGATTTTTGGCAAGCCTTATGGATGACTTGGACTCAATGAATAAATATGTGGTTTTTGCTTGAGGAACACTTAAATCCTACAAAACTATGCATGACCAAACAATCTCACATGTTGCTTCCCATGTTGATATATATTCTACATCTACTAAAGAAGCGTCCACTATAGCTTGCATCAAATAACCTGATGTTGATGCCCAATCATCAATACTTCCAGCAAAATATGCATCTGAATATCCAGCAAGTACAAAGTTCTTAGTATTTTTGTAAAAAAGACCAAAATATTTTGTCCCTTAGATATATCTAAGGACCCTTTTTGTTGCATTCCAGTGGATTTCCCTTGGTCCATTCCTAAGCATGAGAGAATAATGAATGCATAAGATATTTCTAGATGAGTGGTTGTTAGATAGATCAAGCTACGAATCAAATTTCTATAAGTAGTATTGTTTATCAATTCCCCCCCTTCAAATTTTTAAAGTATAAAGTTTTGCTCCATTGGGGTGAGAACGGGCTTGCAATCTTGCATTCAAAATCTTTGAAGACGTTTATATGCATACTTTCTTTGACTAATGAAAATATTGTTTGGATGTTGGAACACTTCAACTCCAAGATAATAGTGAAGCAATCTTAAATCAGTCATCTTAAATCCATGCAACTCCTTCTTTACTTGCATAATATGATCATTATTATTCCTAGTAATGATCAAGTCATCCACATACATAACTAGAATCACTAGATTTGTACCCTATTGGCGCACATATAAAGTATCATAGGATTCACTTCATTTAAAGCCAACCTTCCGAAGGTACTCATCCATTTTTTCATACCAATCTCGTGGAACTTGTTCCAATCCACATAAAGCCTTGATAAATTTGGATACTTTGTGTTCCTGCCCTTCAATCTCAAAACCTGGAGGTTGAGTCATATATACTTCTTCCTGAAACTCCTCATTGGGAAAGGCACTTTTAACATCCATATGATGTACTTTCCATCCTTTTTGAGTTGTTAATGTAAGTGCTAATATGATGGTGTTCCATTTTGTTGTAGGTGCAAATGTTTCCTCATATTCGATTCCTTCTTGTTGTAAAACCCTTAGCAACAAGCCTTTCCTTGTACTTTTGAATGTCTCCATCTAGCTTATACTTAATTCTGTAAACCAATTTGCATCTGATGGGTTTCACATTTTTAGGACAACCAACAAGTTTCAAAGTGTTGTTTTCCATCACTGCCTTGTATTCTTCAACCATTGCCTTTTTCTATTCTATATGTTTTACTACCTCTTTGTATGTGGAAAGCTTAATAAAATCATTTATTATTAAGGAAATTTTTTGTTCATTTCTATGTGAACTTCATTTTCCTATTTTGTTTTGTTCATCTGGCTTGACATCCTTCAAAAGTTGAAATGGCCCATTTAGGTAGTTTATGTTCACTTATTTTTGGAAATGGATAATCCCCATCATTATAAAGTGGATTGCTATAAACAGATGTTCTTTGATCATCGAAAGGTTCAGGGGGCGAAGAGTCGTTGTCAGATGAATTACTTCCAGAAGATTCAGTTGAACTTTCGAAAGATCTAGATGGTCCAGATGAAGTAGGTGAGTTGGATGAACCATTTTTTGATGAAGGAAATTCAATCTCATACCAATGTTGTGTACTTGGTTGATTTTTTGTTTTTGTCTCCCTTAGTTTCCAATTTTTGTAGAATACTTTCATTATCTATGGAACTCTTTCTTTCTTTTTCATCAAATATAACATCCCTGCTTACAATAAAATTTCCATTGGATAGAAGACGATATCCCTTCTTTTCATCAAAATACCCAATCATTGTACACTTCAAACTTCGTGGATCAATCTTAGTTCACTTTTCTTTTGGAACTAAGGAATAAGATGTTGAACTCAAAACTCTGAGATATTTAACTCCAAGTTTGAAGCCAAACCATTATTCATATGTTGTAATTCCATCCAAAGAAGCAATATGAGATATGTTCCTTAAGTATACTATTTTATGTATTTCTTCTTCCCCATATGAAGGACTTAAATTTTTTAAAGTTAACATGGATCTTGCCATCCCTAACAATGTGTGATTAATTCTCTCTTATACTCTATTTTTCCATGGAGTGTAGACATTTGTAAGTTGTCTTTTGATACCATTGTCCTTGAAATAAGTTTGGAATTCATTGGAAGTCAATTCTAGGGAAAATTTTAAGGATGGAAATTTATCTTAAAGTTTAGAAACCTCAATGAATCTTGCTAGTCTCTAATATGAAAAATATAAAATATTTGGTGATATATTTGTAAAAACATTTAAATTTATTATATTTTTATATATAGTCCCTATATAGTTTTGGCGATATTTAAGGTAAAATAATGTTATATTATAAAACATGGGCGAATAATTTTTTACAAAAAATGGAAATTGACGAATCTTTTTTTTAGGAAAACCAAGGAAAATTAGGCCACCTATGAATATTAGCCCCTAAAATTTTCCATGGTGAATTCCCCTCCATTGTCTATCCTTACAGTGCCAATTTTCTCTTTATCTTCATCTCAACTAGTTGGACAAAAGTTTTAAACTTTTTGAATGTTTCTCACTTTTGTTTCAAAAAATAAACCTAAGTCATTCTACTAAAATCATTAATGAAGAGTAAATAGTATCTACAACCTCCTAGAGAAGTTTTTAGAGGTTCAAAAATGTCACTGTGAACCAATTGAAAATGCATGTTTGTAGGCCATGAACTTGTTGGAAAATTATCTTGAATTTGTTTCCCGTAAATGCAAGCTTCATATCTTGCATTTTATTTCTTTAAAGTTGGAAGAACTTTAACCATTCCATACTTTTGAACTTGAGATAGAATTTCAAAGTTTAAATTCCCATATATAACATGCCACATTCTTATTGGTGAAATATTTGAACTTGATGCTCCTGTAAAACTAGACTTCTGTGGAATGATTGTTCCTTTCATCCTTAAAAGTTTTCCATCTTCGTATCTTGTCATTACTTTCTTTGTATTATGTTTTATGGAGTTGATTTTTATTAAGCCATCCTCGATAACAGCGCGATGTCCTACTTGTCGAATCATGACTAATGACGACAAATTCTTCTTGAAAGTTGATACATGCCAAACATTTGAAATTAGTTTTTGTCCAATGCCAAGAAGATAAACTTTTAATACACCTTTTCCACAAGGATTATGTCTTGTATCATTTGAAAGAAATATTGAATTGAGTTGGCACTATTGAAAAGTACAAAAGAAGTCACGTTGAAAAGTCATATGTTGTGCTCTCCCTGTATCTAAGATCCAAGCATCTTCATAATAAATTTTAAGATATGTGGAGACCTATAATGTTGTCGATTTTTAACTTTAAAGTGCAATGAAGATAAATTCTGAGCCATTATCTTCTTGATCATTATCAAACTGTGCCGAGTGTTATTGAAACTTTGGAATTTTTCAATAGAAGTTTGACAATCTTCAACATAATGACCAACTCTGTTACATTTTCTACAAGCAATTTGATTGAAATATTTCACTTTTCCTTGAATCAATCCTCTACCTCTACTTTGTCCTCTACCTTTCCTTTTTCCTCTGCCTTGACTTTGTCATCTTCCTTGATTGTTGCTTCTACCTTGAATCTTTCCTATAACATAACTCTTGCCTCTGCTGATGTTATTCCTTCTAGTTTCACTTCTATCACAACCTTTTCCTCTATATGCTCCTTTATTTTGATTGTTGTGCCATCTTCCTCTACCTCTAAAAATTTCAGTTATTTACTAGTGCTAACTTCTGTAAATAAGACATCTTCTACAACCTGTTTCTTCTTTCCAAAAGCTTTGTCATGTTGAGCTAGCATTTGGCTTAATTAATCAAATTTTAACTTCTCTAGATTTCCAGTTACTTGTAAAGTTTCCAAGAAATGTGTATATTAAGAAGGAAAACCAACAATCAAAATATTAGTCATGAAACTATCATCCACTACTTGAAATCTAGCCTTTACTATTTCTTGCTTAATGTTCTTATGTTTGGAAATGTATTCAAATACATCTCCCCCATTTGTCAATTTTTGTTGAAGCAACTTCAATTGAAGATCAACTCTCTTATATTTTGGTTGTGTATCAAATAAATCTTTAAATGTTTTCTAGGAAGACGATGCATCAAAAGAATTTTCAATGTGAACATACATTTAATCATTAACTGAAGATTTAATAAATGTTAATGCTTTGGCATTTTTGATCTCCCATTTAGCTAGTGAGTCTAAACCTATAGGTTTGTCTGGTTTAACATCACCATCACATATATCTTGCTATATTTAACTATAAATAAAATTTCTTTCTATGTTCCATTTCCATGTCTTGTAATTCTTTGAGCCTTCAAGTTTGTAAAACTCAGAAGATAAATTTACCAGCATGGATATTGTAAAAGTAAATGTATGCACCAAGATAGATAATTCACCATAAAAAATAAGATGGATGGCATGCCAGACACAGTGTCACAACAAGAAACGATCTATTGGGGCTTGTCCTTGACCCTTGTATAGTCACTTAAGGAGAAAAGTGACTGAGCTTTGCACTTGGCTCTAGTCACCTTCTCTTAAATTTTACAATGATACTTTCAAAATTTTACATTTGCAAATTTTCTTGCAATTTGAATTCTTTGATTGTAGCCCCCTTAAAGTAAAAGTTACTTTAAGTTACAATTTGTTTCCCTGGAATAAAAAATACACCTTATTACTCCAAAATTACAAATTACATAATTACACCTTATCACTCCAAATTTACGAAAAACCAAACCTTATCACTCCAAAAAAAAAAAAATTACACCTTATTACTCCAAAAAAAAGTTACAAAGTTCAATATGAAAATCACTCCCAAAAAAAACCACACCTTATATCCCCACAACTTATCTCTCCATTATAAATATTTAATAATCATCCCTTTTTAAAGTTCCATTAATATTTTTAAACATAGTCACTTGAAAAGTGAATTAACCTTTATGAAATCACTTTTAAAAAGTGAATTAATGTTTTAAGCTCTAAACTTGTGCATGTAAAAGTAGAAAGCCATACATTTATGAAAATATTCTTTTGGAGAAGTAAATTATGCACCATTAATATTTTGGAGATATTATAAAGTTTATATGCATGTGGTTGGCACAGGCTCAGATATTCACACTATTGAGCCTTTCTCCCATGGTATTAAACTTAGACTTTTCACCAAACCTTATTGCCTTCCACAACTCCTCATCCATAAAATAGTCTCTAAGCACTCTATTATTTGCTATGTCATGTCATGGGTTTGCAATCTCTACTCGGCTCACCTTGTAGGTATTGCTTGTTCTCGCTGTATATAGAAGAAATTGTGATTATTACTCTGTGGATATCGATTTGTAGACTTGCATAATAAATTGAGAATACTGATTAGAAGATTTATTTGTTGTCCAATGGCTTGCTATTTGGTGAGGATACCAATGATCCCATGTTGTTGTTTAGATTCATGTGACAAGTAGCCAAGGAGAATAGGGGTAGTTGAATGTTTTTGAACATTGAACATTGTTGTTTGGATAAGTGTTTTTGTTTGAGCGAGTGTTGTTGTTTCACTAAATGATAATTCCTCCATGTTGGTTTTCAAATATGGTTAATTACTACACGCTGAATGTTGCTTCAAACATTGGTGATATTTGCTAAATACATCGACTCCATTGGCCTGAGTACAAAGAATAAATTACATTCAAAAATGAATATTCTCTTCAACTATTCGAGTTCCAAACCAACAATGATCTCCCTCATATTCTATGAATTTTCTAGCAATCAAAGTCACACAAAGAGACAATGACCAATCTTTAAATAAAGCTCTCACACTTGGCTACGCCTTTTTGACTGAAGGGGATATTCAAATAAAAAATATCGATAATGAAAAATTAAATTTCTAGATTTAAAAATTATGAAATCAAATTTATTTTCCTTTAATAAAAATATGAACAATTCAGATACCAATTAACTACTAACCAATTTCATGGAGTTTTCCAAAGGCTTGTAGAGCTAGAATCTCCTCTTCACACCATCTTCGACATTTGAGCTCTGATACCACAATAATAGAAAAAGTTTCCTCAGACACAAAAATTTTATTAATAAGGAAAAGAAAAATTACATAAAATATGCAAGAGCTTACACAGATCACTCATACTCTTGAAAGTGGAGAGAAACAAGCTTTAAATAATATTGCGTCCTAAAATAATTTTGTTATGGATCACTTATTTCATATACAATTGTCCATTTACATTTAATTTACTTGTAAAAACACTCCTAACTATTTTCCTAAATTAGTACCT
The DNA here is from genome assembly GCA_000404065.3 of Pinus taeda. Classification (NCBI taxonomy): domain Eukaryota; kingdom Viridiplantae; phylum Streptophyta; class Pinopsida; order Pinales; family Pinaceae; genus Pinus; species Pinus taeda. The sequence continues at coordinate 110,834 of APFE031080553.1, read as the reverse complement.
AAGAAACCACACATGTCTAGATGTCATATCTCTTATAACAAATAGGTATTCTAATAAGACTCTAAATAACTAATTAAATAATCTAAAAAAACTCTAAATAATTAAATATTAATTTATATACTTTGGATCATATATCTAATAACATCCTTGGTAACATGATAGTAAACTACTGAATAAAAGATCCTAAAGTGTGACACATTTGGTTTCCTCCTTGAAAAAACTTCTTCTAGTGTACTCATCTCGAGAATCCAATGAGGAATCTTGTTTTGCACATATATAGATGTGTTTCATGCTTCAACCAACAAGTTAAATAGTAGGCCCTGATCATGTAACATCGCCTTTGTAGCTCCGGCCATATTTTGGTTCTTCCTTTCATCCACCCCATTATGTTGTGGTTTATGGGGTGCTATTAACTCCCGTCAAATGCCTTCTGATGCACATAAGTTCTTGAATTAATTTGACACATATTCTCCACCATTATCACTCTGAGAGGCTTCACTTTTGTGCCATTGTCTTTCTTAACAAGTCCTTTCAATTCACAAAATTTAAAGAATGTCTGATCTTTCTTCTGCATGAAGAAAATCCAACACTTACATGAGAAATCATCTACAAATATTACAAAATACATCTGCTTAGTTGTGGAGGTTGTTGATAATGATCCAGACACATCTGAGTGAACTCTTTCAAGGATCACTTGCACTTGATTGTCCTTATCATGAAATGTGTCTTTGGTGTACTTCCCCAATGTACACCCTTTACATGTATCTCACTTCTCTAGCGCACCCTTGGTAAGTCTTGTAGAAATATGTTACATGATCTTCAAGGCTCCATTATGAAAATGGCCCAATATTCTATGCCACAATTCACCAATGTCTCAGATGATCACCTTCTTTGCTTTTCACAGTTTTCTACATCCAAATTATAGAGGTTCTTCACCTGAAACTCGATCCACTTCACTTTTCCCATGGCTATGTGATGAAAAAAATATTTTTCTTTTTAAATATCACATCATAGCCACAGTTTTCTAACATAGAAACTGAAACTAAATTCTTCTTCAAACTTGAAGCATACATGACACCTTTTAATGTGAGAGGAGAAACAGACTCCCTCTGAAAATTAACAGTACTGATGTTAGTCGCATTATAACTTCCATCATATCCCATCTAGACATGCATTTGGAGGTCCTTCTCCTCCAAGTCACTGAAAAATTATTTGTTTCCCTTCATATGGAATGAGGATCCACTATCTAGATACCACACACTAACCATAACCAATGTCACCATGCATGCATTGAGGGTGAAATCCAACTAAAATTGTGAAGCAAGAACTTCACTTGCAGCTCCTCCTGAGGGATTATTTTCGGCCTTATTGTGCAGACACATCATGGAATAGTGTCCCAGCTCATGAAAGTGAAAATATTTAATCTTGTTAAGTCCTTATTCTTGTTGCACTAACCAGAATCCCCTTTGGATTGGAATTTATTTCCTTTCCCTTTCTTTACCTTTCCGTGCAATGCACAATTCTTCTCATCATCATGCTTGGATGAGGTTACATATATGGTGTTTCACCTTATCCCTTCTTGCACCAAGTCAGACCGCAAAGAATCCCATTTTGCTAGATGCTCCCTCCCATTTACCAAATCCTGGTACTTGTGCCAACTCTTGGGAAGGCCTAGAAGTGCTAGGTTGGCCAGATCATCAGCAAGAACTATGATACCAATTATCCCAAGCTCATCCCTACATTGGGTGAACCTACTCAAGTACTCTGGTATTGTGTTGCCCTTATCCATCTTGATCTTCCAAAGCTTGTGCTTCAGTGTCAACTTCCTGTAGTCACTACTATTCTAAAACACGTCTATCAAAACTTCCAAAATTTATATGGTGTATCCTTCCCATGGATATTCAAAGCAATATGATCTCAAACTCCTTATAGTATAATCCTTCTCACATTTTCCACACATTTCTTCCACTCCACCAAATATTGAGAATAGTTTGTTGGAGGCTTAGGAATATCATTGTCTATGAAGTCCTTCAGCTCATTGTCTTCCAACACTACCTCCATGATGTCCTTGCAAGAAATATAATTTGAACCAACCTCAAGGGCATATTCAAGTCTCAATATGTAGAATGACATCCCATTGGATCTGTAGAATGATCTTGCAAATTCGATTTGACTTGCAAAGACAAACTCGTATTGTTCTCTTCTAGCTTGATTTCAACACTAATACTATGTAGAAATTCCTTGTAGATTCAAACTTCTCATGTAATTTTCTAAAAAAATAATTGAATCTATTCTACTCATAAGTGGAAACAATTAATAGATCGACAAATCATGAAGCATATAAGATAAATAATTCAATCAATGCATTATACAATGATTTCCTGGGAAAAACCACAACTAAAACCCCTTGGTATTTGTATATTTTATTAGTCAGCAAATATGAGAAGACTATAGTGCATTGCTCAAGCTTGAGAAACTTTTACGCTATCTCTATATGTCTCATAGATTCCTAAACAAGCCTTGGCCAATACTTAACCAATTTTCTGCTTGCCCAAGTTCCTATTTCATTATGTTGTTTCCTTGGGAATTAGTCCATATTATTAGGGAAAATTCCTCAATTAGAATTACGCAATCATCGTAGGCCTTCCTTTGAGTACATGCACCACATGTACAATTTGGATTATTATACAACTGATAGTACACTACTCTTGAACTCTAATATCAACTCGATAACCATGAGATTTGACATGCATGAGTTATTTATGGTTGAATCATTAGTTAAATGGTTGAACACATGAACTAGCACCCCACTATTAGACCTCCTAATAGTTCCTCCAATAGATGGAATTAGTTTAAATGGATTCAACTTATTTAAACTAAATTAATTTATTACAACTCCAAATGAACTAAAACAAGGATCCTATAAAGTAGGAACCACTCTACAAGACTCAAGTTAGGCCCTCAAATTGAATTAACTTAACCAACTGTTGTATTTTTTAACAACCCTGATTTTAATATATTATAAATTTCTTATGAAATCTTATTATATTAAAATAGGGGCCCTTTAAGTTTTAAAAATCCTTTGATTTTATTTCTTTAAAAAAACCAAATCTTAAATAGCACCTGAGACAAAAGCTATACTTAGGCTTTAAAAACTTAATTATTAAAAAATACGGGTTATTTAATTAAAATCAAAATGATCTGGAGTTTTCAAATTCCCTAAGGTTAAAAAACTTTATAACTCTACCATACCTTGCATCGAACATCAACATAATAAAAAGTTCCAAAGGCAAAGATTCCCCCGCTAACACTGATATACAATAAATCCCAGACCCAATGGGATTATACATGCTAGTCCATAAAATCCCGCTTCCACATGTATCGAAAAAATTCAGAGTCCAAGCATTCTTCCCTTTCCTGATTGTGATATGCGATATAGCTGGACTTGTCGGGATTATCCATTACAATCCATAAATCCCCCGCATCCATGGCTAACGTAAAATCCAAAGGCTTCACGCAAAAATCCGCTACACACTACTGATTGCGATTGCGATATAAGCCCCAAAACTGATAGGATTTTACATTCCAATTCATAAATCCCACGCATCTGCAAAATCACAAAAGTTCCAAAAAATCTTAAGTTCCTATTCCTGACTATCGATTGCGATATGTGATTAGCCCATACCCGATAGGACTATAAATTCCATTTCAGACATCCCCGCGTCTGCGCAATCCCAAAATCCACAAAACTTAAGCCATTCCTCCTTTGCCCATTCCAATTGCAAATTGGTCTTATTAGGATTTTCGTCTATATGGCTCAGATCTAATCTGCTCGTATCAACGAGAGCGAAGATTTCAAACTGTCCTATGCTCAATTTTAAGTTTCTCAAAGGGGAGGTTCGAGAATTGGTTTTTCCATACAACCCTATATCTATGTGTCAGTCATTTTTTCTTTCAGACTCCCCTCTTCACAAACCACTACCACTTCTGTTTTGCGATATGTGATAAGACCCTTCCCAAATGCCATATCATCTACCACGCCATCTTCCATGTCATATTTCCACATGGATCTACCGTGTCATAGTGAAGTTACCATCACATCATCCCTCACGTCATCCCGCATATCACAAATCACAAGTCTTTCGACCACTTTTGATAGTCTGCCACTCCATAACTACAATTGGAATATTGCCGAGCATTACTATTGTGATATCTCTGTGTTTTATGATTTGATATAAGATTGTAAAGTCTAACTCTCTTATCACAGACCTCACTCTGCATTCCTCTCCATGATGGTTGTGTTCGAGATTTACTACGCTTGACTTTTTTCGTGATTTCCTACAAAATGTGATTTGTTTCAAATAAAACTGGCTTATTAGTCTCATTTAATTTTTACTTGTTGATTCTTGTTTTCCATGGTCAAGATCATTATAGAAGAATATCATTGTGTTGATAAGTGACAGTTCAGTTTAAACAGCAGACAAACATCCAGATAATACAATGGAACAAACAAAGCTTATGAAGACAACAAATCACATTTAAAAATTTCTACTAAAAAAATAATTTTTTTTAAGCATTATTGAAGAGATCTGTTTAAATTCCCTCAATTCTCTGCACAATACATTTAGTTGTTTTTATGTTATTTAAGCTTACTTGTTGTATGAAATTAAGGTCCTGAATTTTATGAGAAAGGCTTACGAAAGCTCGCACTATTATACTTTGATACTTTTCTCAATAGAATGACTGGAAAATTGTTTATGAATTTTCATAAAGAATTTTGAGAAGTTGCATTTCTATACTCCTAAAATCATCTCTGTGAGAAGGACTAAACTACTTCTATTTGTTTTATGAGCTAACCAACATGCATATGGTATTTCTATATTTGTACCTCTATTTTTTTTCATAAATAAAATAGTGAATTTATCTTTTCATATTTCTTATTACATGGTATTTAGAGAACAATGTTACATGTATTCATTTATGGTCATCCTGCCATTGATATTTTAAATATATGTTAAGAAATTTTATTTGATATTCTAAATGCGATATGAGTTATACACATTGTTTTGATTAACTATTTAATCATAATAATCATCTTGAAATATTTTCATTTCCATTGGTGTTTGAGTAATCTATATTGTCATTTACTAAGGAAAATCATTATAGATCACATCTAGATAAATGTTAAACAATCTCGAGTTATATAGTAGATTATTGCATATATTTTCCATTTGATTCATTGTTGAAAATCCATCTATTTCACTCCACTATAAGCATTACACATTCATTCAATCACCTTTCATTGGGAAACTAGTCCCATTATCGAGAGTCGCAGCCACTACCTAAATGGAAAAGGAATTGTCTTAAGGTCCGAACTGGGTGGTTTTCCCCCATGTTGATGCAACGATTTTCAAGGCCTAAATAATTTTGGTGTTAGAAGGAGGGCCTGCAGACTATGAATGGAAATTAAGTCCCTGCAAAAACAAAAAGTCATTCCAAGAGTCATTCCCCCTCCGAATCTCCTAAAACTTCGAGATCCCCTCTATAATATCATACTTTTAGATCAGGAGTTCTAGAATCACTTGCCAAGTCTCCTAGAATACCTCTTGAGGTAATCCCTGCAAATTGTACTCTAGAATCACCAAAAAAAATAGCTTTGATAAAGAAATTGGAAGATGCCTCCATTTCAGCAGAAAATCACGAATCATCCAAAGTTTCTGAAGGAAGTATAACTTATCTTTTTCACGGAATTGGTGGTTTTACTCGGTCTCGAAGTGAAAATACTTGGAATCTCGCCATTTGAATTTCCACTTAAATCAAGTTGAACGGAAACTGCTACATTAGATTCCAAAACATTTACTAGTGGGATTACCTCATTCTCTTATTCACAAACTTCTCCATTTATTCCTTTTTCATTTCCCTTTTCTCTACTGATCACTTCATTTATTTCCATTTCCTCTACACAAATGACTAGTGTTACCTCAAGCAGTACTATCATAGCTTCCTGTTCTTGTTTCATCACATCCACCTCCCCAACTATTACAATGGTAGCTAGACTGTGGTCCAATTCGGGAGCTGTTCAAATCCTAGCACCACTTCATCCTCTACCAAAAAATACTGAAAGATGGCTTCCCAAATTCAATCCTGATGATGGGTTACTTGCTGAAGAGAACCTTCGTAATTATATGTTATCCATCAATCTTAATGGGGTAGTTGAAGAGGACGTTTTTGTTAGATTATTCTCGTACATGCTTACAGGATCAATAGGGTCTTGGTACTTTTCATTACCAGCCAATTCTATTACTAGTTGGGATATTTTTGAAGAACAATTTTTGACTAAATTTGGTGATGATTTCTCAACCAAATCTCTTATCAATGACCTTTCCAATTTAAAAATGAATTCAGGGGAAAAGATAAAAGGTTTCAATTCCAAATTTAACAAATTATTAAATAAAATCCTAGCTACTTCTAGAATTGGTGTCGATGTACAAATTGAATGGTATATTTCATCTCTTCCTTCTAACGTAACAATTTTTGTAGATAGAGATAATAAAAAAACCTTGGTAGAAAACATGAAAGAAGTTGTTTATGTAGAGAAAGGGTTAAACGCACTAGAAAAGAAAAAAGGATTAGGAATAATGAAAATTAAAAAGAGTTACATTTAAGGATGAAGCTAAAAAGGAAGAACTTAAATATCACTTTGATCTTGAAGGTTTGCAACAAGTCCTTAAAACTTTGTCTAACGATATGGTAGAAATAAAAAAAAAAAGTAGTTGAATCTTCTTCCAAAAAATATTTCAGAACATACAGAGTAAATCAGCCACCTAATCCAAAACCTCCAAACATGATCTCTAATGTAGAAATGTATGATGAAGATGAAGAGGAAGCAACATTTTCTATTGATGAATCCCAAGATGAACAAATAGCCGAGTTAAATGGAGTGTGGGATTTTATTCTTCCTATTTTTTATAGTGAAAATGAATATGAAGAATTACCTATTGGCACAAGAATAAAAGGTCCAGTTGATCTTATACAACCAATTCAAAAACATAAACCTTCAACTTCCACTACTAAAGATAAAGCTGTTGTTTAAAAATCCATTTCCACTCCCCCCTAAGTAATTCCGTCTTCATTCAATTATCCATCTTCACCCAGAAACTTAGTAGTTTGAAATACTATTGAGTAAAATTTAGTTGAGGATATGAAGAAAATAAAAGCAAACATTTTGCTTCATGAACTTACTAAATTCATACAACAACAAATATGTTTACTAAAAGAATTGAACACAACACCTACTTCTCCTCTTCTTGCTGCTCTTGTATCCAAAGATTCTAACAGAATGGCTAAACCTCCTAGTCATTCATTATTTGATACCTCTAATGATATTCTAATAGGTGACAAGTCTAATTCACATACCCCTCCTTTTGTTTTGAATTTTGAAATATTTAATAAAAATGTACATAACTTCTTGGATGATTCAAGGGCTTCTTTGAATATCATGCTGTATTCAATTTGTCTGAAACTAAACATGTCACCCTAGAAAACTGTAGTTCACATTGCACAACTTGATAGGAGAAAAGTTAAATTCATAGGAGAAATGAATTGAGTTCTTATTAGATTATCTTCGAAACCTAAAGTTTGTCAAATAATTGAAATACTAGTTGCTGATATCCCAAATTTCTACAGTTTAATTCTTAGTAGAGATTGGTCAGAAAAACTGCATGGTTATTTTTCCACTGATTTTTCTCACTTATGGATCCCATTTAATGGAAATCCGAATCAAATTAAAATCAACTGAGAAAAATACATGAAACATTCGGTAATAGATCTCGAAGATGAAAATGAGGCAGTAGCATTTAATAACAACATTCTTGGAAACTACTCAACTGAATCATTTTCTGAGAATTTTAAAGAACAAATGTCACCATTTCTAAGTAATTCTATAACTTCTCAAATTGAAAATGTTTCATAGACAAACTTTTCTGGATGTGTAAATATGCTAGAAAAATTGTTAGTTAATTCTTTATTTTGGACATTGTATTTTCATGGGTTGAAATCAAGTGATGGTGTAGGAGTAGGTTGCATATTGATTAATCTTGAAGGTGTGAAGACAATGCTAACTTGTAGATTGGAATTGAAATGCATAAATAATATTGCAAAATACGAGGCATTCATCCAAGGTATGTACAAAGCAATTAGCCTTGCCGGTAAATACCTTCAAGTTTTTGGAGATTTAGAAATTGTAGTTAAACAAGTAAGAAACAAGATGCATTGTATTTCTACACACTTGAAGCATTATTAGTCTTTGGTTTAGTCTCTCACTTCACAGTTTTCAGTGTTTAACATTTATGATATTCCTAGGATTCATAACTCCAGTAGTGACCTTATTTCTAACGTTGCATCAAAATTGATCCCATCTGAAGATTATAGTCCCGATAGATTTTCTTTAGAGTTAATCTTTAGACCATCCCTTCCTGATAATATAACTAATTGGCGGGTGTTTAACGATGATGAAGAAATTTTAAGCTCCTTAACTTCTGAAAAATCATAGGATGACCAAATAATTGATGAGGATGAACACAACAATCAATTAAAACCGAAAATCGATGATAATCTCATACCCAAATATGTAGTAAAACTTGAGGATTTCTACGATTTAAAAGATAGATTTAAAAGAGTTACTAATTCAAAAATACATAGTTCAACTTTGAGATTTGAATATAACAAACCTTGGGATGGATCTTAAACCTCAGAAAATCAATTTAGGACTTAGTCTCTCATCTGAAGAAAGATTGTCCTTCATTCATTTGTTAAACAAATATAAGGATATATTTTCTTGGAGTTATGAAGATCTCAAAACATTTGACACCTCGATCATTCAACACACAATTCTAATGACATTTAATGATAAACCTGTCCAACAAAAGTTAAGGAAAATTCATCCAAACTTAGAAAATCAAATCCAAACGGAATTGAATAAATACTTAAGGCTAAAATCATTTTTTGTGTTAGGTATTCAAGATGGGTTTCCAACTTGGTACCTCTTAGGAAGAAAATTGGTGATATCCGCATTTGTATAGATTTTAGGAATCTGAATAAAGCCAATCAAAAGGATAATTTCCCACTACCCACTATGGAATAGATTTTACGGTCAATTGTTGGTTCTGAACTTATGTCTTTCCTTTATGGTTTCCCAGGATATAATTAAATCATGGTTCACCTAGATGATAGGCTAAAGACTACTTTAAGAACCAAATGGGGAAACTATGCCTACCAAAAAATGTCATTCGGTTTAATAAATGCAGGGGCCATTTTCCAACTAGCCATGGATATAGCTTTCAAAGGTATGTTAAACAAAATGGTTGTTGTTTATCTCGATGACATTACTATTTATTCAAAGAACATAAATAACCATTTACAGGACTTAAGAAAATTTTTTGAATGTTGTATAAAATATGGGATTTCATTAAATCAGAAAAAGTATTTTTTCACTCTTAGTGAAGGGAAACTTTTAGGATTCATTGTCTCAAAAAATGGAATTTACGTTGACCCTGATAAAATAAAATAAATTTCAGAAAATTCTCCACCATGTAAAAGAAAAGAATGCAACATTTTTTGACAGGTCAATTTTGTCAAAGGTTTGTCCCTGATTTCTCACAAATTAGTTTGCATTACAAAAAATGATTAAGAAAGACGCAGTTTTTAAATGGGGTCATCATGAAAAGCAAGCATTCAACTTAATCAAATAAGAAATTATCAATTCTCCTTCTTTAAATACTCTGAATTTCTCTGATCATTTTATCTTATATACTTATGCTTCTTGAATGTCTTATGCTATTGTTTTGACACAAATTAATAATCAGAAAATTGAAGCACCCATCTCTTTTTTATTTTCAAATTTTCAGGGTGCTGAATTGAATTATTAAAAAGTAGAAAAACATGTATTTTCTATATATAAACCTGTAAAGCATTTTAGACCTTTTCTTTTAAAAACACACATGAAATTAATAGTCTCATTCCCAACAGTGAGAAAATTACTAATGCAGAAAGAATTAGGAGAAAAGAGAGCAAATTGGCTAGCAACTCTACAGGAGTACAATATCAAAATTAAATCAGCCTAAATTGTTAGAGGGAAAGGTTTATGCAATCTACTTACAGGAGAATCCAACATACCAACTGAAGGGGACACAGGTAACAATGAACACATTTATGAGGGAAGTGTAATTGATGTTGATTCCCAATAGGTTAATATAATTTTTTATTTGAAAAATGGATATGCTCCTCCCAAACTAAATCATAAAAGAAAAAGAGATTTACGATTAAAATCAAGTCATTATGATATTGTTGATAACGTGTTATTTAGGAGAAACTATGATTCCATATTGTTAAGATGCCTTGAAAACTCTGAAGCACAAACTTTTTTGCAGGAACTTCACGATGGACCAGCAGGGGGACACTTTGGAGGAGATACTACTGCACACAAAATCTTACACGTTTGATACTACTGGTCCACTCTCTTCAAAGATACCCATGCATACGTAAGTAAATGCAAAACATGCTAAACTATATTTGGAAGATAGCGGAAATCGGCCTTGTCTCTCCAGCCAGTCAACATCAAACAACCTTTCGAATAATGGGGACTGGATATCATAGGTGAGATCATTCCTCATTCTTCTAAACAACACATATATATTTTGACTGCTACAGGTTAGTTCACTAAGTGGGTGGAAGCAATTCCACTAAAGGTAGTCAATTCTGAATCTGTTATTGAATTTATCGATCAATTTATCATTACAAGATTTGGTTTGTCTTATGGACTTATATTTGACAATGCATCTTATTTTTCGGGTACCACTATGATTGAATTTTCATTTAGGATAGACTTTAAACTCAAATATTATGGTAATTACTATCCCCATGGAAATGGTTTGGCAGAATCCACTAATAAAAATCTCCTTAGAATAATCAAAAGAAATGTTGAACAAAATCAAAGAAACTGGCACAAAGCTTTAATATTTTCTCTATGGGATGACAGGATAACTAAGAAGGCCTCTATAGGCACTTCTACATTCAACTTAGTATATGGGAAGGAATCCATCATTCATCACATTTAGATCTTCCTTCATTAGCCCTAGTTCAATTTATTGAACAAATACCTTCTTCTTCCTTGCAATTAAGAAATTCACAAATCCTAAAACTAGAAGAAGAAAGGGAAAAGGCCAAAGTCACACACACCAAACATCAATAGATTGTGAAAGCTTCTTTTGATGCAATTTCAATCACACAAATATCCTTCCAAGTTGGAGATCTAGTTCTAAAGTGGGATAAATCACACGAAGAAAAAGGGAAACATACCAAATTTCAAAAATTATGGCTTGGTCCATTTCAAATTATTGAATAAATAATCCCATCTACATTTATACTTCAAGATTTATTAGGAAAGAGAGACTCTCTTCCTATAAATGGGCTCATCTTAAAAAAATTATTTTATGAAAATAATAATAATAATAAAATCTGTAAAAGATCACTTCCATTGTACATCTCGCTGCAATTTATTTTCCTTATTCAAATTCTATTAATAAAATTTTTTAAATAGTACTTTATTGACTTTTGAAACATCTCTTGAAGCTATTTTTCATTTTTTCATTCTAAAGGTAGGAATTTTTAAAGAAGTGGTTACCAAAATTGAAAACTAGATAAAAATCATGCAACTCTGAAATTTTTCCATAAAGTTGTAAAATCTTAAAAAACTTCAAAAATTATATCCTTTTACTCTAGTATCAGTCAAAACAGTTATCCTTAAAAAGTAAAGACTATTTTACGAATAAAGTACTTTCAACTCGGTTATGTCATCCAAAACTCTTAAGGAGTCAATGATCCTACCCATCCATTAAAATGAGAATTTTTAGAGTGCAATTCTAAAATATAAATAAATCTGAAAAGATAAGAGGTTTCATGATGAGCCTTCTTACCATGATCATAGGGAACCAATTAAACTGACATTACCACACTGAATATAAAATCATGAGCCAGCTTGTTTAGTTTTAATTATTACCGGTGAATGACATTGTCATTATCTAGCCACCAAACCAGGACAATGGCCTTTTACCATAAAAAAAGATAAGAAAATAAAAATAAAATTTACCTCTAATTATTGAACTATTAAATGGATGGGACATTGGATGGTTGTTGGTTAAAACATAACCCTGTTGAGGCTATGAAAGCTTGATGGCAGCAACGGATCTACCTGGGACAAACGTGTACACTATAAACTAAGTCGTAAAAGGCCCCCTACTTTTATTTTATAAATTGATTAATGACTGATATAAGTAAATAGGTGTTTTTCATTCACAAAAGGTTTTTAAAAGAAATTTCAATTTAATGAGTTTTATAGCCAGAGTAATTTTATTTATCTAAATATTTTGAAAAGTAGTTTTCACTTCTTAAATTATTTTTACTGAATTTTTGTAAAATTTCATTATTATCAAAGATAATTGGTTCTTCGAGTGAATCACCAATTGTTGTATTGTTCAAGAACTCCCATTTTAATATATTATAAATTTCCTATGAAATTTATTATATTTAAATAGAGACCCTTTAGTTTTAAAAAGCCTTTGATTTTACCTCTTTAAAAAGCCAAATTTTAAATAGCCCTTGATAGCAAAACTATACTTAAGCTTTAAAAACCCTAAGTATTAAACAATACAGGTTATATAATTAAAATCAAAATGAACCGGAGTTTTCAAAATTCCTAGGATTAAAAAACTTTTATAACTCTGCCATAACCCGTATCGCACATCAAAATAATAAAAAGTTCCAAAACCAAAGACTCCCCCACTAACACCAATATACAATAAAGCCTGGACCTGATGGGATTATACATGCCGATCCATAAAATCCCACATCCGTAGGCTATCGAAAAAATTCCAAAGGCTAAGCATTCTTCCCTTTCCTGATTGCGATATGCGATATAGTCAGACCCACCGTGATTATCCACTGCAATCCATAAATCCCCCACATCCATGATTATCACAAAATCCAAAGGCTTAAGACCAAAACCCTCTACACACCGCTGATTGTGATTGCGATATAAGCCTCGAATCCGATATGATTTTACATGGCAATTCATAAATCTCCCGCGTCTGCGTAATCACAAAAGTTCCAAAAAAATCTTACGTTCATATTCCTGACTCATACCAATTATGATATGCCATTAGCCTGGACCAGATAAGATTATAAATGCCATTTCGTACATCCCTGTAATCGCAATAGCCACAAAACTTAATCCATTCCTCCTCCATGCATTTTGATTGCGATTTGGTTTTATTCAGATTTTCATCTAAATGGCTCAGATCTAATCTGCCCGGATCAATGAAAGAGAAGGTTTCAGACCCCCCCTGCGCTCAATTTTAAGTTTCTCAAAGGGGGGTGATGTGCCTTGGTATTGCAACAAGAATGTTGTAGCTCCCGAGGCTACCGACTTTAATTATCAACCCAAGGTTCGTACAAACTTAAAAGGTGTTAGCATTATATGTGCAACATACAATGTGTCCTTCCTTTGCTGTCATGATGTAATGGAGTGCATGTACTGATGTAAAATCCTAAAATGAAATATTCGAAATGGAACCTTAACCTATTGCAGGAACAATGTAAACTTTGAAACGGGAACTGATACTGTTATCCGTTTCGTAGAGATAGCAAAAAAATGACCCGATTTTCAAAAGTGGTGATGCAGAATACACATGTTTTTTTTAGAACATGGTTTTTGGAACTTTAATTTTTTTTCATGTTCAAGGATGAAATCAAGTTTTAGAATGGTAGTGATTTTCATGCTGATTTTAAAAAGTGAGTATTCTGCATCACACCTTTTTTTTAAAAGACCTATTTTTTGACTTTTAATTTTCTAGTGTGTGAAATGTGAAAAATTATTTTCTAAATTTGATAGTTTTTGAAGTCTTCATCTTATTCATATTTTCTTGTTCTCTATCTTAATTTTTTTTTTTTAGGGGGGTTTTTATTGTTTTGCGTTTTTAAATTAGAAAGTCGATAGTTTGAATTTTAGATAATCTACATATTTATACATCCTTAATTAATTTTTCAATCCACATGAAATAATTGTTTCTAAAAAATAACATTTTTTAACAATGGACATAAAAATAAACATTTTTAACATAAATATAACAAAAAGACTAAACGTTTTGATAATTTTTTGCTAGAATTAGCATGTCAAAATCGCAATTTTTATACAAAAATATTAACTAAAAATAGTCAAATAATAGTGTTTTTTATGAATTTCATGTTAAAAAAATAATAATAACAATTTTTTTTCAAAAAATAATAATTAACTTAAAAATCAATGCGAAAATCACAAATTACAAATATTGAACACATAACAACTTTAATTCATTGATTATTCTTTTTCATGAAATGTTAGAGTCAAAACATTGCAAAGCTTGATTTCCAGGTATAACTTAAATTTAATCAACAATGTCACGTAATCCAAACTCTTCGTCCTCTAGAGTTTCATCATTATCATCTTCCACAATATTTTCTACTTCCTTTTGCGCAATTTCCTCTTTTAATGGGTCTTTGATGTCTGCAAATCTCCCAATATATGTCTTTCCAAACATTCCATTTAATGGTGGTTGGGGTTCCTTTGACTTTTCTGCCACACGTGATTCATTAAAGTCCCCTTTCCTCAACCCAATTTCTTGCATTTCATCTGGAAGAAATTGAAGAGCATTAATTCTTTGCTAAATGAAATTGCATTTTAATGGATCTTTCTCAATTGCAATGGAATTTCTTCCTTTTTGAAGGCAGCATGCTAGTGTTGTACCTAATTATCAAGCACAAAAAAATAATGAAGTAAATTAGTACAATGACATATTAATTAAAAAAAAGAACATATTGAAATTCAATTCCATGTGGAAAAACCTACCTGAGCCAGAAAATAAATCCAGAACCCAATCTCCTTCATTTGAACACATGTCTATAAGACCCGTCGTCAGTCGGGCGGGGCGGGGCGGCCCGGGGGTGGCCCTAAACAAATTGGTTATTTGTTACCCATGAACAAATTGGTTATTTGTTACCATAAACATACCCTCGTCATGCAAATGGTGGTTGATTGTATAAAATATAACCAAAACTCTGGAAAAATGAGGTACCGTTTATTGGGAAAGCTCTTTTTGTCATGCAACTTTTTAGGTACCTTTCATATGGAAGGCTCTATTTTTGCTGCGTACCTTTTGGCATACGTACAAAAGAATTAAAAGATAATTACTCTCCAATGAACTATATGGAAAAGAAGTCGAAACTAAGAAAATTGAGGGCCAAAAAATGAAGAGAATTGAAAGATAACCACTCCCACTGAAGTATATGGAAAAAAAAGGTCAAAACTACAAAAAGTGAGGTGTCATTGATTAGGCAGGCTCTTTTGATCTCGCTACTTTTGAATCCAACCAGAGTAGAGTCATGGCGTCTCGTCACTTTTGAACACAATGAAGAGTTATGCATGTGATATATGGCATGTCGTCTAGTCATTTTTCATTCCAGTGAACAAGACTTGTCCATATAACACATGCCATAATGCCACCTACTCACTGTCTCTTGCTTTTAAGGTAATCTAATTCTGTAAGTGCTCACCTATGAAAATGTTTGATTCTTTTCATCAACAAATCTAGCATTGAGCCACAACAAATCTCTGCAATTCTGGAAGGAGCAACACGAGTGTTTGATTTACAGCACATATCATTTTATTTCAACACAACTTCAACATTCGGCTTCAATGTGACTTCAGACTCCACACTTCAAGTTCAAATGTCACCACAACAAGCTCCACGCTCCAACAATGATACGAGAGATGATGAAAGGCTCCACAATACAGTCACACTCCAATAATGATACACTCCATCAATGAATCTATCCACTCAATGGTACATTGCAAGTTACAATCGTTGTAGGATCACATCGATACACATTTCTTTATCTGATGTATCTTGTCATATCTTGCATAAAAAGATTACCCATTGATCTTCATTTTATCTCTCATAATCGAC
>APFE031080553.1:27899-94759 GCA_000404065.3 Pinus taeda | reverse complement strand
GAAGAGCATTAATTCTTTGCTGAATTAAATTGCATTGTAATGGATCTTTCTCAATTGCAATGCAATTTCTTCCTTTTTAAAGGCAGCATGCTAGTGTTGTACCTAATTATCAAGCACAAAAAAATAATGAAGTAAATTAGTACAATGACATATTAATTAAAAAAAAGAACATATTGAAATTCAATTCCATGTGGCAAAACCTACCTGAGCCAAAAAATAAATCTAGAACCTAATCTCGTTCATTTGAACATATGTCTATAAGCCCCGCCGCTGGTCGGGCGGGGCGTGGTGGCCCGGGGGTGGCCCTGTGCGAGCGAGGGGGAGGCGGAGGGGGCCGGGAAGGGGCAAGGGGAGGGGAGGGGTGGCGGGTTCGATCCACAATTTGTGCAACAATATCTGTATTTGTTGGATGTGATTGATGCGACATATATATATGTAAAATATTTGTACAGATGGCCTAATATATTGATTCTATAAGGGGACTGGCTCCCCCTTTTCAAAATATATATATTTATCTTAGAAGAATCATAAATTTTAGAGTTGTTTTTGTGAAATTTCGAAGATAGATTTATCGCAATTACAAGTTTGATGGGTAATCCCTACACAATTTAAGTGCTCCAATTTATTGAAATCACAAGCTTGATGGGTAACTTGTGAACAATCTAAGTGAATTTCTGATTTCTCAGTTTTCATAGATTTCACATTCAATCACCCATTAAACTACGCTCATACAAACATGATCAAATATATTTAATTGTAATATGTCTGTGCGGCGGCGATTTATATTTGTACCCTTTCTTTTTCTTTTTCCACCATTTTTTTTGTCAACTACCATCTCTGGCTTATACAAACCATTGAATGGGTGTGTATTTGTGGCATACCAATGTACTTCAACACTTGTAACATCCTCATTTTCTGTAAAGACCTTTATAGCTTTAGCAACCCAAAATGGATAGCCTTTGGGATCTCCATGTGCTAGCACTGTAATCATGCAACCCTCCTTAATATCATGTATTGAACCCCTATAAAGGTCTTCCATGGCTTCACGGTGTGCACGAGATCTTCTGGAACCAATACACATCTCTCTTTCCATTGCCTGTGAAGAATTAATAATACCTTGAGTTTGTTGTTGTTCAACAATGTTTACTTCCTCTTGTTCATTCGACACATTTTGTGGCCAAATAAATGGATTTTTCTCTCTCTACATACACACATTGAATTTTTTTGTTTGTTTGTTATATCAAAAATCTCTTGCTCTCTCATGTGCTAAGAAATAGAAAATACCTATTAAAAAAAGAATCTTTCTATATGAAGTTGATACAATTATTTTAAATAAAATATTTAAATATTTTATCACATATATAATAACACTAAATTGAAATATTTTATTTAAAAGTAATACACAAAATAGAAATATATTAAAATAGATTTGGTAACCTAAATGCACTTCACTAAAAGAATTACACATTTCTTGAACATCTTATTTTAACTTCTAACTATAAAATTAAGTAATAAGCATTTATAACCCTCAAAATAATTATAAATATTTATTTTCAATTTATTGGAAAACATCTCACCAATACTCTAAGTATCATAGATTTCACAATAAACAAAATTCCATCCCAATTAATTTTATTCATCTCAATATTTTAAATTTCTATATTGTGATTTCTCACTGTATTTATCAATTTTTTTATAATTATTTTATTTATCACATTTCCATTTCAATTGTTTTATTTTATTAATTTATTTAAATTAATATTTCCTTCCCATTACTTTTTTTCTTTTAATTATTAACATAAATTTTGAGAAACTCATATAAATTTATTTATTTAAATGATATATATTGAAAATAATTTAATAAAATAACATTTATTTTCTAATTACTATTAAAACAGTGTTTTTATATTTAATTGCATTGCCGTACTCTTAAAAGACTCTTCATCACTGTATAGATGCTATTGACCGAAACAAGTTTAAAGCCTAAAGATCTGTCTGAATAGACCACTTAACAGATTCAGATCATATGACCTTTGCTTTGAATCATATTTTCTTTTCTCGTTGATAATGGATACACGCAAACTACTCAATAGAAAGAGAGACATTACGAACGCCCATGTGTATAAAACCCTTGAGCAAAATATTATTAGTTGGATTTAACCAATTACAAAATTAAAAAAAGTTAATAAATAGTAAACACTGTTTCAGTGCATTAATAATCGATAATGGATACAGGCAAAAGATATTATGACTAAATGAACATATCTATATATTAATGAGAATATACAAATATTTGTGAAAATATATATGTTATTAGTTAGATTTAACCAATTCCAAAAGCTAATAAATAATATATGCTGGCCCAAACTACAACTCCAAAAATATTAATTACATAATACCAAAAAAAAATCATAACTAAATGAAAAACCATCTAAATTATATTCCATTCCAAATTAAACAGAAAGCATTTTCACAATATTAAGAAATTCTTATTACAACAATCTAATAATCTTAATCAAACACTTTGAATTTCGCCCTAGTCTTATTGATGTGAAGAGGCGTCGATTCCGGGAATCGACACACTTCTCCTGGCCAAGAGAAATAGTGCTTACCCACAACCTCACTTTGAATTTCACCCTCGTCTTATTGATGTGAAGAGGCGTCGATTCCGGGAATCGACACACTTCTCCTGGCCAAGAGAAATAGTGCTTACCCACAACCTCACTTTGAATTTCGCCCTCGTCTTATTGATGTGAAGAGGCGTCGATTCCGGGAATCGACACACTTCTCCTGGCCAAGAGAAATAGTGCTTACCCACAACATTCTAGATCCAGATTTTACGAGTTTCTTGAGCTGATTGAGAAATGATCTCTGAATGTTTTCTGTTTTAGCTTCTTAGCAAACGGATTTCTTAGTAGGTTCTGAGGGAATGGAGCTACCTTCATCCAATATATAGTTTATAAAGATGTGACAGTTGCATTGGCATGGATTTGTGTAGTTGTGTAAAACACAATCTTGTGAAAAGCTATTACACGCGGGTATAACGCTAAACCTGAGCATTCTGCAAGTAAAAACTCAATACATAAAGCTGTATACAAAGTTGTATTTCTAAATCCTTTAAATCGTATATGAAATTGGAGTGTCACTCAATCCATAGAACTGTATACTGTAATTTCACATCTACAAAATGCTCCGCACATAATTTTTCACTCCATTCAGTGCTTAAATCATGTGTGAAAGTTAAACTTTTGGATCTTCACAGTGACCTATGTTATTATTGTAAATATTGGACTGATATTGGAAGTGTGTCGATTCCTGGAGTGAAAAATTAATATCAGTCCAATATTGGAAGTGTATCCATTATCGATTATTAATGCACTGAAACAGTATTTACTATTTATTAACTTTTTTAATTTTGTAATTGGTTAAATCCAACTAATAATATTTTACTCAAGGGTTTTATACACATGGGCGTTCGTAATGTCTCTCTTTCTATTGAGTAGTTTGCGTGTATCCATTATCAACGAGAAAAGAAAATACGATTCAAAGCAGTATCCATTATCAACGAGAAAAGAAAATACGATTCAAAGCAAAGGTCATATGATCTGAATCCGTTAAGTGGTCTATTCATACAGATCTTTAGGCTTTAAACTTGTTTCGGTCAATAGCATCTATACAGTGATGAAGAGTCTTTTAAGAGTACGACAATGCAATTAAATATAAAAACATTGTTTTAATATTAATTAGAAAATAAATGTTATTTTATTAAATTATTTTCAATATATATCATTTAAATAAATAAATTTACATGAGTTTCTCAAAATTTATGTTAATAATTAAAAGAAAAAAATAATGGGAAGGAAATATTAATTTAAATAAATTAATAAAATAAAACAATTGAAATGGAAATGTGATAAATAAAATAATTATAAAAAAATTGATAAATACAGTGAGAAATCACAATATAGAAATTTAAAATATTGAGATGAATAAAATTAATTGGGATGGAATTTTGTTTATTGTGAAATCTATGATACTTAGAGTATTGGTGAGATGTTTTCCAATAAATTGAAAATAAATATTTATAATTATTTTGAGGGGTATAAATGCTTATTACTTAATTTTATAGTTATATATAGAAGTTAAAATAAGATGTTCAAGAAATGTGTAATTCTTTTAGTGAAGTGCATTTAGGTTACCAAATCTATTTTAATATATTTCTATTTTGTGTATTACTTTTAAATAAAATATTTCAATTTAGTGTTATTATATATGTGATAAAATATTTAAATATTTTATTTGAAATAGTATCAACTTCATGTAGAAAGATTCCTTTTTTTAATAGGTATTTTCTATTTCTTAGCACACGAGAGAGCAAGAGATTTTTGATATAACAAACAAACAAAAAAATTCAATGTGTGTATGTAGAGAGAGAAAAATCCATTTATTTGGCCACAAAATGTGTTGAATGAACAAGAGGAAGTAAACATTGTTGAACAGCAACAAACTCAAGGTATTATTAATTCTTCACAGGCAATGGAAAGAGAGATGTATATTGGTTCCAGAAGATATCGTGCACAACGTGAAGCCATGGAAGACCTTTATAGGGGTTCAGTACATGATATTAAGGAGGGTTGCATGATTGCAGTGCTAGCATATGGAGATCCCAAAGGTTATCCATTTTGGGTTGTTAAAGTTATAAAGGTCTTTACAAAAAATGAGGATGTTACAAGTGTTGAAGTACATTGGTATGCCACAAATACACACCCATTCAATGGTGTGTATAAGCCAGAGATGGTAGTTGACAAAAAAATGGCGGAAAAAGAAAAATAAAGGGTACAAATATAAATCGCCGCTGCACAGACATATTACAATTGGAGGATGTTGACATACTTGTTTATGACTTCAATTTAACAAAGAGAGGAACTCTTCGCTTCAAGACGATAGGGATTCTGAAAAGGTTGTTACCAGAAGGAACAATGTTGACATGGAAGTCTGCTGAAACCAGTCGTAGATCTAGAATCTTTTTGAAACCTAGAATGTTGGGTATGCATGTGGACTCAGATGGGGCACTAGTTGATGAAAGAGAAGAATATGGAACATCTTCGTCAGCATTCAGTCACTCATCTGAAGATGTGAATTCTGATGGTGTGCAAGAAAATATGAGTGATTTTGAATAATTGTTTAAGACAGTTTATATAATTGATGTATGCATCGTATCTTCAAATAAAATTAATGTTTTCCATATGGTGTTAAATGAGAAGTTATGAGGCATTTTTATGTTGTTGGATTATATGTCTTAATTATGATAATTTATTGTTAAAATATCTACCAATGCAATATTAATTAGAGATTTAATGTAGTTTTTTTAGTATACAAATAATGACTGTTGATTTCATTTAGTGATGTAATTTGTTCTTATGTCATGGTTTTTTTTAAATTTATAGTTGAAAAAATTTCAATTTCTTTTGTATCTAGCATGTTATGGTTGAAAACATGTTAAATTTATACTTAGGAAAGAAAAATGACATTCTACCAAAAACATTAATGTGTTTTTTCCTCATAAACAACTTTGTTTGAGACATAAAAATTTGGTTTTATTAGCATTTTTCAAAATTTTGAAAATTGACCCTAAAAAAAAAATCATTGTTCCAGTATCATCACTTTCATTTTGAAGCTATATTTTGCACGAAAATTTCATAGTAAATTTCGTAGTCACTACCATTTTTA
Organism: Pinus taeda; assembly: GCA_000404065.3. NCBI lineage: Eukaryota > Viridiplantae > Streptophyta > Pinopsida > Pinales > Pinaceae > Pinus > Pinus taeda. Next base: position 89,029 of record APFE031080553.1, on the reverse strand, counting down.
AAACATGTTCAAATTGACGCCTAAAAAATAAAAACATCATTCTAGTATACACACTTTTCGTTTTTAGCACTGTTTTTGATGTTTTTTTGGGGTTTTTTTGCTAGAGTTCCTGTTTTGAGTTTATAGTTCCCGTTTCAAAGTTTACATTGTTGGACATAACTAATACAACTAGAACATGTTCAACTAGTCACAAGCATCTATGTGGTATCCTATCCAATGACATGTCATTAAGCATAAAAAAAAAATGATAACTTGATGATGCACATCGAAATTTTTTGGATCCTTTAATAGTTCAAAGGGATCCTTTTACTTCAAAAATGTCCAAGTATTCATGTCTCGAGACTTATGCAAGTAAGGAACAAATAATCTAAAATATGTTCAGGTTTCAAACTTGATTAAGTAACTTTAAATTCAATTATATGAGTAGTGAGTCCATAGGTAAAGTCATCCGTTATAAAGTATAAGTGGTGAAATCCTCTTACCATGTTTTACTTCAAAAATATCAAATTTAATGAATTTTTAAATTGGGTACACATATTGTATATGACTTTTTTTTTCCCTGATTAGGAGGTTTACTTTTTATTAATTTAATGATGAATATAATATCAATATTTTCAAATGTTTACATTTCCATATATGCTCACATACATTTGAACTTTTCTTAAAATATAGTATTTTGTCTAGATATTATCCTCTTACAATTAATCCATCTTAAAGATTTTCATTTATTGAAGAATTATTTGACTCTACCTTTTCATGATGTAGCGCCTATAACATGGTTAGAATCTTGTGAATGAGATAAATAAGTTGAGATGGTGATAAATTACCAAACCAAAATACCTTCATTTGCAACTCATGTAGGCCCTCCTATGGAAACTACCTCCAATCCCTCCAAATCTCTACTGTTCATAGTTGAAAAGTTGTATTGGGAAAATATGGTAGGATTCCAACACCTAAATCTTGTGATAATTATGATGAGTGGTGGGGGGGCAAATGTAAAAAAAAATAAAAAATCAAATGGATCATGTATCATTACAAGACCACTCATAAGACATCGCCACTAAAGACATCTCTGCTTCACTAAATATGGTAGAAAACATACCCTCAAGGGTCTTAAATATGGTTACCTTTATACTATAACCTCTCATTGTCGAAAAGCTATTGAAGAAAGGCAACACAAGGATTATTACATAGTTCAATAATATACAAGTATAGATACATCACCATAGGAGTTGGCCTACTATACACATCAATAGGTATTTGAAACACCTCAAGGATTACCACTGTCACATGGGAGCATGACCTGTGTGTCTCCATGATTCTAGGTAGTTTATCACCCACTTTATTCCCTTATTGGCATTATTTTTCACAAAATAATGAAATAAATAAGAACATCCAAGAATTATTGTATTGGACCATAGAAATGGTATGATTCATCTATTTATTTTCTTAGTTAATATTATGTTTTTCAAGAATTTTATATTTAGTTTGCAATAATTCGGGGAAGAAAAGGGTAATGAAAGTCAGTTAATGCTATTATTGTTAATTTGAGTATTTTAGATAACATAGAGCTTTAATTTAAGTAAATTGGTGTGTAGAATGATCTGATTAACAATTGTTGTTCCCTCGGACGAATGCAAAGTGTTTAAGTATGAAGAGGTCGTTACCTTATTTATGGCAAAGTCAACTCAAGGAACACACATGATCGAGAAGGATAGTTGAAGGAGATGTTAATTACTATTCAAGTATCTTATAGTTAGGATGAGCAATCCTGAGAATATTTCAATTCTCAGGATAGCTCCATTATTAGTATTTTGATGTAATATATATGACTAAAATAAGGAGGAAACAAGGATGGAACTTTACCTCTTCTTCTTTACTGTGAAATAGTGAACAACAAATTGATTTTGAAATTTTACAAATTATTATGTAAATCATTTTGATATTAATGGAATCACTGAAGACTCTATTTTAGTTTTCTTGTATTGAATTTCCTTAAGGCAGTGCTTCCGGAGACCTTGGGCCTAGTTCCTGGAGGATCTGTTGTCTGTTTTGTATCATTACCATCTAGTTATTCATTGTACAATTATTGGTTGCATTAATGGTTGTCCCTTTTCATAGGAGATAATTTATTGAACTTTATGCTTTATAATTCTTTTGAATATTTCTTGAAATTGCTGATTGAATTTCATGAATTAGATACATAATCTTATAGGTTTGATTATGTGAATTTTTTGAATTAATTTGGAAAAGTGAGATTCAGAGTAGTGGTATGAGTTAAGTAATTTTCCGTATGCATGTAATTTGTTGAGAGCATTCTGAAATAGATAAAGTGATTGGTGAGCTAGAATAGATCTCTTTTATGAATCTTGAAACATTAGCAGTAGGAAATAAGACATTTGTTGTTATGAACAATGTACTTCTATAACGATTGGATAAGATTTAGTATTTCTTGTGATTCTTTTAGAGAAATAGCTTCATATGCCTTTATAATTCATAATTACATCCTTACATAAATTGTGCCAACAACCTTGAAATAAAAGACGAACCCCTCATTGACAGAATTAATGAAGGTAGGATTAAGTTGATTGTTAGGATATTCCGACACATAGGAAATAGCTAAGTATAACTTGGTCTAGTGTAGATTTAGGTAAAGTGTGTTTCTTTACTATGTACTTTTGTAACTTACAATCTGACGGTCACGATATGTTCTAGACATGAAGTGATATGGCGATTCATTCTCTCCTTGGTATTACCGACACTTGATTTATGGCTTAACACCTTATTGGTCTACAATCTCTATTTAAAGAGCATGGAGGGTCATATGTAGGGTGACTGTTCATGAGAGAAGATTATGTAAATTTTCTTTCTTTATTAATAAATTTCTTGAAGTGGCCACGTTGGCTCGAGCCATGGATTGTTTCCCTCATTGAGGGTTTTAACCACGTCAAGGATACTGGTGTATTGATCTATGATATGTTTGTGAGAGGTGTCCTTTGGTTTTCTATCTAAGGAACTTACCCTGTAAATTCCTACATGGTATTAGAGCTATTTGAGGGACACATATGTTAGCGATCCAAATCCGAAGCCGGTACAAGTGCATGCGATTATCGTTTCCTAGATCTATTGTTTCTGACTGCTTTCGGGCTGAGAGGACTCCTCTATTGTGTTAGGAGCATATGTTCAAGTGAGTAACCCCTTTAATTTCACACGAAAAGGTTTCTAGTAGCCCTAGCTACGTCATTTTTAAGATCTGTAGGTCTAGAGTCTTTATTTGCAGTTTTAGTTATTCATCTCTCAGTCTATTTTGGTTTATTTAACTCTCTGTTATTTTTATTACCAGATATATACATTTCATTTCTATATATTCTATTTGTCTTGTGACTCTGTGCGACCTAGGCAAATAAAAAACAAGATTGACGGTTTGTTCTCATGTGTATGCTCTTTTCCGCCGTGCCTTAGTGTAATCTCGGAAAATCAAAAACATTGAGGAAAGTATTTAGTTTCTAGCAAAAGCTAACTTCAAGCCATAAGGTTTGTTTTTTTTGTATGTTTGTGTTGGGTTGTGTGGTTTTTTGTTTTGTAGGCAAAAAGAGTGTTTTCAAGTAAGCACGCACTCCAAAACATCAGTGACTTAGAAAAACAAACAAACAAACAAACAAACCCTTCCTCTTCTCCAAAAAATACTAACCTTCTAAACTATCTCACTTGGTCCAAAGTTCTTGTATGAGAATAAAGGTCTTGAGTTCAAGTCTTTCTTTTTGTTGAGTTACTTTTTTAAAAAGCACATGCAACTTATGTTTTAAATTTACCCTATGTAAAAGTGTTCTCACCCATTATAAAAAGTGACTCACTTATAATTCTAAAGTCTATTTATATTTTATTTAAGTTACAATTTAGTGGGTATCTCATAAAGTATCATTGCAAAAGTGACTTTTGCTTATTTATAAAAGTGGGTCACATAAAATCTTTTTTTTTTTAAGTGAGCTAAGTAGATTAAGTTTGGAAAGGGGTTTTTTTTTTTTTAAAATATAACATTATCATTCACTTCCGCACATTCACGCACTTCGTAGGCATCTTATATAACTTTTCTTCAAAAAGCCATAACTTCTTCATCCGGAAGCCATTTTCAGAGCCATCATTTTTTAATCGGCCTAATTTTTCGAGATATTTCCATTGGAACACTTAGTTTTAGCATCTATAGCTTTATTTTATTTTAAAATGGAAATTCCATGTCAAGTTATTCTTGACATCACCAACTACTTCCAATGGTGGTCCTACATTGTGAATTTACTTAGAAGTAAAGGTTATTATAGCATAGTCTCAGGCCAAGAAACTAAACCTAAAGATGAAGATAAGACAGCCAAATGGGAAAATAGGCAAGATCAAATATGTGGGTTGATAGGGATGTCTATTTCTATAGACCTTACATTTCATATCGCAGAACTTGATACCCCAAATGAAGGAATCAAACAAAAAACTAAATTTTTTGGAATTAAAAATGAAATTAGAGCCCATCAAATCAAAAATAAGTTGCTTACGTTGGACCCCAATAATTTTTCTTCCATTGAAGATTTTTTGTCCAAGTTCAATACCCTTAGACTTCTCTTGGAAGGTGTTAAGGTTAAGAAAGAAGATGGTAGCCTTATTTATTCCATTCTTACTAAGTTGGGACCAACCTACTCTATGCTTGTTTCCACCTTCCATTCTACTAGAGAAGCCTTTATTTCTCAACGACAAGACTACAAGTCCCCCTATTTTGATGCCTTTCATGATTCTTTAATAAGAGAATAAGAAAAACTCTTACATCTTGGTCTTCTTAATCTTGGAAACTCTTCTAAGAAAGCCTTAGCTGCTCAACAACAACCAAATTCAAAGAATCCTAAGAAGAAATATCCTAAAAGGAATGGTCCTAATCCACAAAAGGGTTCTAAGAAATTTCAATCTCAAAATGAAAAATAATTCAACAAAATGATAAGGCAAATAAAAACAAATGGAAGAAGATTGATAGACATTACAACTTCTATAATCGAGATGGCCACTTAGAATCCAAATGATTTAAGAAGAGGGAAGCCTTAGAAGCAACAATGAAGAAGTATAACATCCATTTGGAGCACTCTTCAAATTCATCTTCAGGAATAACACTTTCTACATGTGGTTGTCAAGCGTCTCAGTTTGGTTATGCACTAAATGTATCTTCTTCCTCTCATTCTCATGAGTGCCTCATTGATGCTGGAGCTTCTTATCACATGGACAAAAACAAAGCCATGTTTTCTTCTTTAAATGATTGTAACACCAAAAATATATATGTTTGCGATGATAGATATCTTAGTGTTGTAGGGACTGGAACTGTTCATCTAGACAATGGTAAATTTAATGATGTATTATGTGTTCCAACCTTATCCTACAACCTTCTATTTGTATATCAGATAACTCATTCAGGTGAAGGTAAAACCGTTGAATTTTCACCTCATGATGTTGTAATTAAGGACCTAAGAGATCCTAGACAGATTTTAGCTACTCGTATTGCTGATGATTCTACAAGGTTGTATAATTTTAACAACTTTGGGTCATCAACTCTACCCTCGGTATTTTTTGCTCATAATGATGAAGTGAGCAAACTTTGGCATGAGCAATTTGGTCACTTAAACTATTGCTCCCTTCAAAATCTATGTAAAGAAAATATGGTGACACATCTTCCTATGGTATCTTGCAGAGATGATGTTTGTTCTAGATGTGTACTCGGAAAAAATTATCAGGATAGTTTTGAAAAATGTGCCTCTTGGCATGCCTCAACCCCTTTACAGCTTGTGCATAGTGATTTATGTGGTCCACTTCCAGTTGTTTCATCCTCTGGCTACAAGTATTTCTTAACTTTCATTGATGATTTCTCCAGACGCACTTGGGCATACTTCTTAAAACTCAAGAGTGAAGTATTTAACATGTTCTTGGCCTTTAAGGCCTTTGTTAATAAACAATCTGGAGATCAAATTCTTAAGCTAAGATTTGATAATGGCAGGGAATATGTAAGCAACAAATTCATCAACTTTTGCATTGAGTATGGAATTCAAATGCAACATACTATTCCATATACTTCACAACAAAATGGTGTAGTTGAAAGGAAGAATCACACCTTAAAGGAAAAGGCTAATTGTATGCTTCAATCTAAAGGACTTAGTCTTAATTTTTGGGCAAAAGCAATTAACTGTGTAAATTACATAGTAAATCGTACTCCTACTAAGGTTTTAAAGAATATCACTCTAGAAGAAGCATGAAGCTCAATTAAACCAAATGAGTCACTTTCGTGTTTTTGGAAGTGAAGCATCGGCCCATATTCCAGATAAGAAAGATAAAGATTTAGAACCTAAGAATGAAAAATGTATTTTTGTTGGATATTCTGGAGCTGTCAAAGGATATAGACTTATTCCACTTAATTCCAAAAATGTTATCATTAGAAGAGATGTAAAGTTTGCTAAAAATATATCAGCCTACGAGCCTAGTTCGGTGGAATTGCCACCTCTCTATATCCCTTCTATTTCTAAAAATATTTCTTCTTCAGATGATAACAGTGAGGATGAAAATCCTCCCCCACCTTCTCGGGATCCTCCTTCAACTCCTCAACTTCCAAAATGGGTCCGTGCTACTCGAGATGCAGTAGGTGCTCTTGCAGGTGATCCTATAGATTAGCATCACACTCGTTCTCAGATTTATAGAGCCTCTTATTTACTCGCTCAAGCTCCAATGAATTATGATTCTAACACCTTTGCAGAAGCTTCAAGCCATACAGATTGTGATGCAACTATGAATGAAGAATATCATTCATTATTGGTAAATGATACATGGGATCTTGTTCGTCTTCCAAAGGGACGAAAACTTGCTAGATGCAAATGGGTTTACAAAACCAAGTATGGACCAGATGTAAAAGTTGATAAAAATAAAGCTCATCTTGTTGCTAAGGGTTTTTCACAAGTTGAAGGCATTGACTATACTGAAAACTTCTCCCCAGTTGCCAAAATGAACTCTATCCACCTTGTTATTTCCCTTGCTACCTCTTTCAAATGGGAAGTCCATCAGATGGATGTTAAATCTTCCTTTTCGCATGGGGACTTGCATGAAGAAATCTATAAGGAACAACCTCCTGGCTTTATACAAACAAACTCCAGCCTTGTATGTCGACTTAAGAAATTCCTTTATGGTCTCAAGCAAGCCCCTCGGGCTTGGTATGCTAAAATGTATAACTTTCTTTTAGATACTAGCTTTTCTAGGTGTCATTCTAAAAATATTATCTACACCAAGAAAGTGGGTAAGTCTCTTATCATTTTTGGTCTTTATGTTGATGATCTTATCCTTACTAGTAGTGATCCCAACCTTTCAAATCATGTGAAGTCCAGCCTTAAAAAGTATTTTGAAATGACAAACTTAGGACACTTGCATTATTTTCTTGGTCTTCAAGTCTTGCAATCCAAGGAAGGTATTTCCCTTTCCCATTCCAAGTATGCATGTGATATTCTACGCTACTTTCACATAGAAGACTATAATCCAACCCCTTTTCCCTTTCAGTTTGGAGCCAAACTTTCAGTTAGTTGTCCTTCCCCTGAAGTTGATGCTACCTTATACCTTCAGCTTGTAGCAAAACCTTTGTATCTGACCCATACTCGTCCTGACCTTTCCTTTGCTGCTGGCCTTATTTCTCAGTTTATGCAAAACCCACATGAAAGTCATTGGAAAGTAGCTAAAAGAATACTTCGTTATGTTTGAGGTACAACTCAGTTTGGGATTCATTACAATGCAGAAGCATCTCCTCTATTGGTTGGTTTCATTGATTCCGATTGGGCTAGTGACCTTGATGATCAGAAGTCTACTACAGGTTATGTCTTCACTCTTGGTTCTGGACCTATTACATGGGCTTGCAAGAAACAAAGTGCCATTTCTCTTTCTTCAACAGAAGAAAAGTATTGTGGTGCCATAGAAGCTACTAAGGAAGCGTTGTGGCTTCGTCAGATCCTGTCAGAGTTTGGCTTTCAGCAGCAGCATCGGACTACACTTTGGTGTGATAATCAAAGTGCCATTCAACTATGCAAAGATCTAGTTCAACATCAACGCAAAAAACACATTGAACTACACATTGACCATGTTCTTGAAGTGCAATATTGTTCAACCGATGATCAAGTTGTAGACATCTTTACAAAGGCTCTCACAAAGGTGAAGTTTAATAAACTTCAATTTATGGTTGGAGTTCAGGAAGTTGTTACTAAGGGGGGATAGGCTATAATGCCTACTTCCTTCTCCTATTGTGTCATATTTGTACATCTTTCAATCCTATCCCAAGTTGTTCTTAAGGGGGGATGTTAGGATATTCCGACACATAGGAAATAGTTAAGTATAACTTGGTCTAGTGTAGACTTAGGTAAAGTGTGTTTCTTTACTATGTACTTTTGTATCTTAAAATTTGATGGTCATGATATGTTCTAGACATGAAGTGATCCGACATTTCATTCTCTCCTCGGAATTACCGACACTTGATCCGTGGCTTAACACCCGACTGGTCCATGATCTCTCTTTAAAGATCATGGAGGGTCATTTGTAGGGTGACCGTTCATGAGAGAAGCTTATGTAAATTTTATTTCTTTTATTACTAAATTGCTTGAAGTGGCCATGTTGGCTCAGGTCCTGGAATGTTTCCCTCTTTGAGGGTTTTAAGCACATCAATAATATTGGTGTATTGATCTGTGATCTATTTGTGAGTGGCGTCCTTTGGTGTTCTATCTGAGGAATTTACCCTGTAAATTCCTACATTGATTTCTAGGAGTCATCTTAGTGCCCAACATTTTGGCGCTGTTGCTGGGGAGGTTGTCAAAATAGTGATAGATCATGTCTCTGAGAAGACCGGGTACTGAAGACGGAAGGTAATAACATAAGCACGTAGCAAGCAAAAATATTGTGCCTAGTGCCCACTTTTAGCTAATACAGTAAGGCTATGTAAGTGTGCATGACTAGGAAGAAAGATAGAAATTAAGTAGCAGTAGAAAAAAAACCATTACTAAAGACTGCAAAAACCCAGGGATAGGTGAACCTTGGGACATCAACCTTTATAGAAAAAATTATTCAGAAAGTTGGATCTCAAGTGTCATTAGGACACTAAAAAATATCTAGAAAGTGCTCTACTGTAATCCCTCGAGCAATAGAATCACCAACTGCAGCCCACACTAAGATTCACCGTAAAAATGAAGGATCATAGAAAATATTTAAAAGCACATATATTCAAGACTCTAGTTCTTCACAAGAGGGAAACTCTTGTAACCTAAAAGAAGGAGAAGGAGAGGCTAGTGGAACAAAAATACGAGTTTTTGAGACGAATTCACGATTATCAGAATCTAGATCCCCTATGATTCTGGTCGAAATAAAAAACATCTGAAATCTCATATTTAAGTAGTGCAGTAAAGCCCCTAAAAAAATCAAATAGTAACCATAATCTTCCTACTCAAATAGTACCCCATGATCACGAAATCCCCGATCAAATGGAAAACCAACCACAACAAGCCCAGACGTCGACACTGGAATACCCTATAGTTGATCCAATGGAAATTGCTTCGATGATAGCCATCCCATTACAAAATATCCCGAATTTTCATGGGATGGCTTCGGAGGATCCTGATGCCTTCTTGTTCAAATTTTATATTTTGTGCAGAGGATATGATTATACCATTGATCCTCAGAAATTGAAATTGTTTCCTCCACTTTGAAGGGAGCAACTTTACAGTGGTTTATGGATTTAGGAGGCACTATAGATTCTTGGGACGCAGTGAAATTTTTTTTTCTCACTAAGTATCAGGATTATTTCGATGCAGTGATCTAAAAGATGAAATTTTCAAAATGAACACAAAATATAGTGAAACCTTAGAAGAGTATATTGAGAGATTTTAGTACAACTTGCAAAGATCACCCTATGCTAACCAAAATAAGTACTAAAAGTTGCTCTAATAAAAGGCATGAAAGACGAGTGGATAGAAACGTTGAATTTAATGGGATAGGGCGATATTTCTTTGGAGGAGTATGATAACATTGTTAAATTGTGTATCAGGTGTTCACATGGCAGCAAACGAACCAAATCTAGAGTATGGGATCCCCTCACTCGAATCAACAAAAATTCAGGTGGAGGTGTAATGCAAATAGAAGTTGGTAATCTTTTAGAAGATTTTAAGGCTAACATTTTGGGCACGCTAACTACACAGTTGGATATTTTGCAGGCTAAATAAAAAAAAAGATGAAGCAGAATTAGCATTAGCCATATTTTTTCGACACTGCTGAAGGAAACACAGTCAAAGGGAGTGTCCCCTAGATATGGTTCAAACATGTGCTATCTGCACTAAATATCATTTGAGAAATAAATGTCCATCGCTTCCAAGATTAAAAGTTGTGTTTAAAGAAGTCGAGGAGGAAACAGAACTAACATACCTTATGGCTCAACATCGACAATGGAAAGCTCGTCCTTCAAGTATGATGCAAGATCCCTCTTTGTTTTATTCTGGGAAGTATGTTCAACAACAGAATCATAGAACTACATGGCAGGGACAACCATCCTTTAATTCTGCCTGGAAATCCCTACTATATCCCACATTGCCCTAGCCAAATCAATCATTCGATAGACCTATATGGCCAAACTCAAAATATCCTACCCCATTGTGGAAGAATCCATCTAATAATCCTTATCCCTCACAATGGACTAATACATATGCATAAAATCCAATATGGCCTCAAAATTGGTAGCAACCAGGGGGACTGATTAATCCACGAATACGGATGATCCCTCAACGCTAACCTATGTTGTAAGCTCCATTTTAGTTGCCTCCAAATACTCAACCCCCAATGCATCCTCAGTTTTCGGCTCAACCAAATCCAAATCCTAATAATATATCTGTCCAGTATGTACAAATCATTGAAAATCCAGACTATGAAATAAATCCCCTAGAATGTAATGAGCTCTGGTTAAGGTCAAGACATGTCATTGCTCCTGAAGAAAATAATACCGATCAAGAACTGGAAAATGATAAAGAAAAATATAATGTAAAAAACCCTTCAATTTTGATTATTTCAGAAACAGAACTGGTAGGAGAAGCAGTTGAATGACAAAACTCTGATAAAGTGATAAATACATCTTCTCCATTCCCTAAAAGACTTACAATAGCTAAATCAACCATTTATCCCAATTTTGATCTTGTGGGGGAATTGAAAATTTTATGTATACAAATCTCGCTCCTCCAAGCCATATGAGACATTCCAATATACTTTAAAATGATTAAAGAATTATGTGGAAAAAATGAAATCAAAAGATCCACCGATAGTTCAGATTGTAGGAACAATATCTGATCTTATTTTAGGTAAACAAGTACTTGTCAAATATGAAGACCCAGGAAATCTTGTAGTAACTATTCAAATACAAGGCTGCACTTTTCCGAACACATTGGTATACCTAGGAGTAGCTATTAATATTTTGACTTATGAGACCTGCAATATTCTGGGTATTACGACCTTAAAACCAACCTCAACCCTATTAGAATTAGCTGATAGATCGATGGTTAAGCCTGAAGGTACTTTGTAAGATATTATTGTCTTTGTAGATTCCTAGGAATATACCATGGACTTCCAAGTTATTAACCAAGGGGTAGATTGGATGGGCATCCTTTGATATTAGGAAGACCATGGTTAGCAATGGTAGATGCATATATAGGATGTCGAACAGGCATCGTGAAGATTGCCAAAGGAAACGTTTTTAAAAATCTTATTTTGTATGCTCCTGCTAAACCAAGTCTTCCTATTACAAGTCTCTAGTTACGCCCATAGAGAAATATAGAAGAAAATATGCGCTCTCCTCTTACGTTAGATGAGGCCCTTGGACTTAGAAATCAAAACGAAGATGATGTAATCAGTAGCTTTATTAATGAACCAACTGTTATAAAAAATCCAACATGCCAAATGCTAAAATATATACTCGATAATGAAGCACAAGGAGACCCCTTAGAGAAATCAAATGATAATAACATTCCCACAACGCCTGTCCATAATAGTATGCCAATTGACATTGAACCAGGAAAAACCCTCAATATTAATGCCAATCTGGAAAATTAGCAGCGATAAAAATTAATCCAGATTCTCCATAAATATAAACAATCTTTTTCCTAGTAATATTCTGATATGAAAGGCATTGAGTTGCGGTTATGCACCCATCGCATTTATCTAGAGAAATATGCCCGTGCTATTCGATAGTCCTAGAGGAGGTTAAATCCACACCTCAGGGATGTTGTGAAACAAGAATTAGAGAAATTGTTGGATGTAAAATTTATATACCCCATCTCAGATAGCGAGTGGGTCTCCCCATTAGTAGTTGTCCCTAAGAAAAATGGGAAATGGAGAATTTGTGTAGACTATAGAGAGCTCAACAAGGTTACCCAAAAGGACCATTTTCCCCTTCCCTTCATAGATCAAGTTTTTGATACTTTAGCTAGGAAGAAGATTTTCTTCTTTCTAGATGGTTTCAGTGGCTATAATAAAATTCAAATTGCTCCAGAAGATCAAGACAAAACTAGATGTACCTATCCCTCGAGTACATTCACATATAGAGTTTTACCTTTTGGATTATGTAACGCTCCATCTACATTCCAGAGAGAAATTTTGAGTATTTTTTCTGATCCGATTAATGAAGGACTCGAATTGTGTATGGATGACTTCACTCCATACAGTGACGAATTTGACCAAGGTTTAAAATTTTTGGAAAAAGTGCTTAAACGATGTATTGAAACTAGATTATATCTAAGCAAAGAAAAAATCCATGTGATGATGGCTGAAGGTGTAGTTTTAGGACATTATATCTCTATTGCAGGAATTCAAGTGGATCTAGTGAAAATCGAGGTAATCCTTAAATTACCTACACCCCACACACAAACTGAGGTACATAGTTTCCTTGGTTATGCAGGATATTATCGTAGATTTATAGAATATTTTTCAAAAATAGTTGCACCTTTGTATAATTTAACAGACAATATTTAATTTGAATGGACTGATAAATGTGATGTTGCCTTTGCAGATCTTAAGAAACTGGTTTCAGCAGTGCCAATGTTAAGAAGACCAAAATGGGAGTTACCCTTCCACATCTCCTCAGATGCATCGAATATAGCCATAGGCACCATTCTTGGACAAGAATAAGACAAGAAACCTTATGATATTTATCACATTAGCAAAAATCTTACTCCTGCCGAATTAAACTATATAGTGTCAGAGAAAGAATTCCTAGATGTTATATATGCTATTAATAAATTCTGACATTATATAACATGATATCTAGTTTTTCTATATACTGGTCACTCTGCTATTAGATATTTAGCTAATAAACAAATTAATAATGGTTGGGTGACTCGATGGTTATTATTATTACAATAATTTGATATCACCATCAAAGATCGACCAGGAAAAGTGAACCTTGTTGTAGATTCCCTATCTCAACTACCTAAAATAAATTATTCTTTATCAGTAGATGACCAGTTTCCGGACAAGAATCTATTCATTGTGACAATAAAAACACCATGGTATGCTAATGTGGAAAATTATTTAGTAGTAGGAAAATTTCCAGCATATTTGTCCCTGTGAGAAAGGAAACTGGTTATTCATTGCAATGAACGCTTCTCCTGGATTGGTGGTTATATTTTTCATATTGGATTTAAATTACAAATTTGTAAATGCATCTGAGAAGATAAAATTTAGGATATCCTGAATGCCTACCATGATGAACCCTATGGCAGACAATTTGCAGATCGTAGGACTAGACATAAAGTTCTTTAGATGGGCTATTACTAGTCAATGATATTTAAGGATGCAAAGAAATATGTTCAAGCCCGTGATAACTATCAAGGGATGGGTCATCCTAACCATGCGGATGAGATGCCATGATAACCACAATTCATGGTGGAACCTTTTGAAAGCTGGGTGTTGGATTTTTTTGGCCCCTTTAATCCACCATCAAACCAAAAAGTTTATATACTGGTTTGCACTGATTACGTAACTAAATGGGTAGAAGCGCTAGCTTTTCTAAGAGCCACAAAGGAAGCAATGATCAAATTTCTTTTCAAAATCTTTGTGCGATACAAATTAGTAAGAGAAGTAATAACAGGCAGAGGGCCACAATTTACAGGTCATAAAATTTTGGCCACTCTACAAAATTATCATATTAAGCATAGGGTTACTTATCCATACCACCCCCAGGCAAATGAATGAGTGGAAAGTACCAACAAAGTCCTAGAAGCAATCTTGACTAAAACGACATCCGTGAATCGTTGAAATTGGGCAACCAAGCTTTCGAAAGATTTGTGCGCATATCGAATGACATGGTGCAACACTACTGGTCACTCACCATACCAGCTTGTCTTTGACAAAAACAATTTTTCCAATTGAATTCAAAATAAAACTCTTATAGCTACACTAGAGATTAGACTGGATTTTACAAAGGCACAAACATGATGCCTATAGCAGCTCAATGAATTAGATGAAGCATGCCTATTTTCTCTTGAACACATAGCCATTATTCAATAGCAAAGAGCTAAATGGCATGATTGGCTTATCAATAAGAAATCATTTCAAAAAGGTAACTATGTGTTATTATATGATCCCATATTCCAGTATTTTCCAAGAAAATTGCAAACGAGATGGCTTGGACCTTATGAAATCAAAGAAGTTCATGATAATGGTACCATAACTTTAACCACCATCGATAGGTCTAGTACCTCTTTTTTGGTAAATGGACACCGATTACGTCTCTACCACCAGCGGCTCACAAAGGAGTCTTTCTAACACAAGATAAGTAGTGATCCTACTTTTCAAATTATAGCTAACTGGGGTGGTAAGCCAACAGCTTGATCTCTGTGAAATCTGATTTTTTTACCATATTGTACATAATGTATATATTTTCTGGAATTTGGTTAAGTTTCTTTTTCTTTTTCTTTCTTTATTTCTTTCTTTCTTTTTCTTCTCCTTCGACTAAGGAAAAAGGGAGGGATAATTAATATGGAAAAAAAAGAAACTTGGTGAAATTTTGGGCACAACTGATGTCCCTTTACAGCAAAGATGTTGTTCTATTACAACACGATTGTTGTTCCTTTTCAACACAGTTGTTGTTCCATTACAAATTAGTTGTTGTTCCTTTACATTATAGTTGTTGTTCCTGTTCTATTACATTTGTTGTTCCGTTACAACACAACTCTTGTTCCTTTACAACACAACTATTATTCTCTCCTTAAAAGAAAAACTTCGTCATCTCCCTTCAACCTAGCGATGTTTCTTTGAAACAACTCTTGTTCCCTTAATTACAATTGTTATTCCCTTTCTTACAGTTGTTGTTCCCTTTGTTATGGTTGTTGTTCCCTTTATTACATTTTTTTTTCCTTTATTACAATTGCAATTTCTTAAATTCTAGTTGTTGTTCCTTTTATCTCAACCGTGGTTCCCTTTGAAACAACTGTCATTCCCATTGCGCCCAACTATTTTTTTTCTTTGTGTATGATTGTCACTCTTAAATGAAAACTTCGATGTAAATTTAAGAGCATTGATCTTTATTTTATCATGGTGTCAAGTCTGATATCTTATTCATTACCCCATGAAGAACATGTTTTTCTCATCTAGCATATCCTATCAATTTGAATATTTTATTTATATCTGGATTTTTCGAAATTATCATTAAATGTTCATAATTTTTTACCACCATAGTAGTTTTATCTTTTCTTATATACTCAAATGGTGATTTTCTTTAAACATAATGACGGACTAAGACATAATTTATTTGGCATTTTTAAAAAAACTCCTTACACCATCCCTAACTCTTAAGGAGTTGATGAGACATCGTTATTAATAAAAAGAACAAATATATATATATATATATATATATATATATATATATATATATATATATATATATAATATATATATATATATCTATATATACTACTTAAAGCTATATTTTCTCATAAGGATGGGGGGTCTCATCACGAGCCAACCCACCATGATCATAAGACATTAACACAAGTGACATTCCCATTATGGCCACCAAACCATCGTAATGGCCTTTAACACTATTGTTAAAAGGGAAAGAGGTATCATCATGAGCCAACATGTTCACTTTGTTATAATCTAGTGAGTGGCATTGTTGTTACCTGATCACCATGCCTAAACAATGGCATTTTTGAGAAAATCATTTAAATAATAACATGTTACATTTTTCATAAGGACACTGGCTCATCAAGGGGTTAAAAGGAAACCCTGTCGAGCCTATGGATGCTTGCTGACAACAGTGGCTCTGTCTGTGGTATTGGAGTATAACTTGAATTTCCATATCAATACTATGTCATTAGATTCTGTTTTCTCTAAAAATACATCACCACTACTAATATGTATATTTTCTTCCTAAAATGACTAGAGGTGGTACATATACTATTCTATGAACAAATCATAAGTCTTTCAAACCTCCGTGATAAGCATTATTAGTTATAAAGGTATTTTTCCATATTTTTTTTTTTTTGTTCCTAAGGGTAATCTATTTACAAAAAATTGTTTTACCCATGATAAAGATATCTTTCATTACTATGATTTTAATTCCACGAAGATTTTTGCATAACAACAATCTACACATTTACTGCACTTTATCATCTTCCCATTTGGCTACGTATGATTTGACTGTTTCCCTTCACGCTAATTAATGCCTTCGTATGACTTTAACTTCACATAATCTGAAAGGCCATGGTCAACCTTTCTCCAATTAGAGGAGGCAAGAAGTATCACATGTGTGATACAGCTGGGCACAAGCAAGATATGACTAGGCACAAGCGTAATATGACTGGGCAAAATAATAAAAAAATCGCAGTTATATGATAATCCCCCACATATAAGTAATTGAATGATACTATTTCTTTTGACATTATTTCTACTAAGGGATTTTTGGTTTGAATAGTTCTTTATATAGTCATTGTAGCAATTATTTGAATTAGAAAGTATGGGTGGCAAGCCTATTTGAAATGAACCTAATCTGTTATAGGTTACTGACCAAGGCCGAAGGATCCTAAAGCGAGTAGGTTGGGCCAGATAATTTACTCAACTGCAGGGATTTGATAATGTTGTTGCTTTGGAAGTTTTGCAGAATTTGAGCAATGAAGTCACGACAGCTAGAGGCAAGAAAATAACGGTCAATGAGACAATTCTAGCAGAGGTCATAGGTATTTCCACAAAGGGAGAAAAATGGATAGATAAGAACACTGGACTTCAAAACACTATGGAATTATTTATAGACCCTGGTGAATAATTGGCCTGTAAAGGCAAAGGTTTTCACCTTGCTTCATTCAGAGAACCATGGTAGGAGCCAGCACAAGTAGTCCAGAGGTATATTACATGTGATGGCCACAATGATGTGGTAAGACTTCGACACCTCAAATTTATGGAAACATTAAAATAGAAGGTAGTCATAAATCTTCCTTCCTTTTTAAATTTTTCTCTTGCATGAAGTTGTTGGTAGACTTGGTCGAGAGAAGGACCCCAATTCTGTAGTTAGTCATCACCGTTTGATTAAATTGGTATCCATTAGAGAATTGAGACAGTCACAGTTAACCTATGATAACTTCATGAGACCCAATGAAATACCATATTTAGAATAAATGCATGAAGTAGAAAACGTTCAGCTTGAAACAAGAAATAATCAGCATGGGGTAGAAAATGTTCAGCCTGAAATAGAAAATGCTTAGCATGGGGTAGAAGACGATCAACCTGAAACAGAAGATACTCAACCTAAAGTAGAAATTACTCAACTAGAGGAAGAAAATTCCATTTAAGAACAAGGTCAGACCCCAACATTACAAAACCTAACTAGATCCGAGAAGAGATTAGCTTATGTATGAGTATATTTTCCTACTAAGTGAAGAAGGTCTAACAAATTGACCAGGTGATCTAGAATGGATTTTGTAAGTCAAGTTAGAATTTTACCATGTGTTGAAGACCAAGATGGTCCTATGTTGAAAAGTTGTTCTCGAGCTGTGCAAATTTTGATTGTCTCAAGTGATTATGAAATTAGTGCCAGAACGAAGGATTCGATGCATTGATTCAGGCACTGTCTCCAAATTTCTGTTTGGTCTCCTGGTGATGGAGAAAGCATTTGTCGAATTTAAGGTATCGTATAGGGCCTTGCTGGCCATGTGACTTGTTGCAGTTCAATAAGGCACAAACATCATCTCTAGGTTCGTGCGAAAATAATGATGGTAAAAAACATATGTTGATTAATGGTTTTGGCACATTTACATTTGGCACAAGTTATAAGGGTTAAATTATGTTAACAATGTCAAAACATTACGTTAAGTTTTATTTACCCTGATGCTATGATGGCCATAGTATTATGTTGTTTTAAAATAAGGGGAGTTAGTAAAATGCCAAAACATATGGAGCTAAGGCAAGGTGAGTGCTAACCATACTACAAAGTTTGAAGTTGGAAATATTATTACTCAGCCTAAGTGTAATGATGGGAATGATTATAATGTTTATGAGCGCATATTAAATCCAAATCAAATTGTTGGCTTAGTGGGTCTTGACCTAGGTTCAGAGTTATTTGTGCCAAACAAAACCCTAAACTACTCGCCCTTTCGGCATCAACCCACGTAGCACAAACTAAAGTCTTACCCGAAGCAATATGGGGGGATGTTGGAACCAAGTTTCCGCATCCAAAGATCAGTGTGATGTCCCTTTTATGTCCTAGATGTGCCTTCACGCAGATTTCTAAGCCCTTAGGGCTTGGCACTGTATTTTCCTTCAAATGGCCTCTAGACCTCTGCAAAGGTCTACAATTGGCTTATGTGAACCTTTAACAGATAGGTTATCTAATTACATGCATCATAAACTAGCCTTAGATCAAAATCCAAACAGATTTTCTTAAGTGCTTAGTAAACTTAACAAAAAGTATTATAAACTTCACGTAAATACTTAACATGCATTGCATTCAATTAATAAGACTTATCCAGCAGATCCACGCATCAATACATCATTATTTCATAAAGACATTATCTCATCACAACATATATCACAAACATAAACATCAGAAGGAAACAGATAAAACATATGAATTTCTCCAATAGTCTTCTTTATTGATCTTTCATACAAGGTTACAAACTCAAAAATTCCATGCGTACTTAGTTGTGGAAACTACTCTAGGCCTCTGCGCACTCAACTATAGGGTTCCGCACACTTAGCTATGGATACTACTCTAGGCCTCTGTGCACTCAATTGCAAAGCCTTTTCCTCCTCTAAGACTTACTTCTTTGTGCTAACTCTCTAAGACTCCATTCATCATACCCATAGACAAAGACATCCATCTGCCTTAGACTCTCTAAGACACACCTATTTATACAATCCCATGGTCCACAGACCAAGGGTAGATCTCAAAACCAACTCAATTTTTACATAAATGAGGGTAAAAGCCCTTTTTGAATCATATCTATCTACGCACTCCACATCCATGATTCACGAAGACTTTACATCTTTTTGTCAAAATTTACATAAAAATTGGGTTTTTAACCCAAAATTGACCCAGGGGACCCCATCCCACCACAAATGGATGAAAAGCGTTCATGGTGGAATTTTAATGTTGAAAAACATTACAAATGGCATATTCAAAGTTTATGTGACAGACTATATGTAATGCTACATTAAAATTATAGTGCAACTCCACATCATTGCCAAAGAATATGGCAGAGTCCACAGAAGGCGTAGTTGAAACCAATGGTGCATGGAGGCAGTCCAAATGTAGCAGAGTTAGCACAGTTGAGTGACAGTCGGGGGAGCAGGTCTGCTCACATAGCATGGGTTTGATGTGCCATTAAGGGTCCAACTCAATAACGTCACAACTGCCAGAGGTATTTGGCACAATGCCATGGGTCATGAAATAAGAGAGTTTGATGGAGCCAATGTGGGATGGTGGCATATGCGATGACAGAACTCAAAATTTGGCAAGCACAAGTTAGCACAGTGCTAAATACAACGTCAGTTCCAACTGTATTAAGAGTCTAGCAGTTGTTTGCAGATATGTTAAAGCCTAGATAAACTTCAAATTTGGTGGTCCAATGATGCAGGGGCATCGGGACAGGCCAACAATGTGGGAAATTGCCCACATGTTGTGGCTTGACAAATTGGATTTCATTTGTTGTTGATTTTAGTATTACTATGAAAGTCGATTTCATAATTAGTTTGTTATTGTAATAAGTGAAATCTCTCCATTTAGTGATAAGATTTGTTAGGCGCATCAAAATATTTCTATTGGAATAAATTTATGGAAGATTACCTTATCTATATGTTAGAGTAATTAGTGGAATATATATATAGACAAATTGTAACCAGCGAGGGGATTCTGCGTAGAAGAACTGGCCATGGAATCCACAACAACATTGAAACAAATCCTTACCGCCACTCATATTCGGTAATTATTATAACAGAAGCTAAAGAAGGGGCGATTCTAGTGGCAATTATTTGTAAATTGAAGATCTCTGACAGTTAATACCTTGGACGGAATCAACGGCAATTCCTCGTGGGCAATCTTGATTCTGATCGCATGAAATCTGGTTTAAATCCAGGTGATAAGGTCGAGGACTTGGGTTCCCGCACATTCTTCCTATGTTCAAGGGAGGCAGCGAATAAGAGCGTCCATGGCGGAGATACCGCAGTTACAACCTGTTTATCATTGTCTTCATGTGGAAGAGAGATTCAGAGCATCTCGAGAATAACAAAGCATGGTACAACTAGCTTATGGCTGTCTTCTGTCATCCCGTTAATAGTAATTGTGTGTAAGATATGGATAGGATTTGGTTGGAAAAGTTTCGAAGTAGCATATCGAAAATGAAATGTAGAAGGAATTCTACAGAGAAAAGGCGCATTGTGTAATTGTATGTTATAGTCTGGAATAGGCTCGTAGGTCAATAATTAGTGATATTTTTTTAATGATTATATACCGAAGTTTTTATATGCCTGAAGCTGTTTTTAACCAGCATTTTCCTCATGTCTGTCAAATAAGGACCTGCGCTTTCAAATACTAAATGGATATAAATGTTTTTTTTTCCTTTGTTTAATACAAGTGATTGTTGTCTATTATGCGTGGGTAGAAGAATGTGATGTGCTGCGCCAGTATGAAGCAAGGAAGAATCCAATTTTATGTTTAAGAGAAACAGAGTTTCTATTTTGGTAGTTCGGCATTTTAAAAGAAAAGAAGTTAGATATGTATGTATACTAAGATCTATTGCTTGCAGACTGAGCTCAGAGTTTCAGGTACGTTATCCAATCAAAAAAATTAGAGTTTAATGAATTTGGGTTATTTGTGAATGCAGCAATGGTATCAATGTTGTGGCCAATAAAACAAATCCAAATTCTGTTGGAGGTTATGCAATATATTAAGCTTGTAATTTTTATGGATAGCATTGGTGATATTTAAGGTTTAATATAGTTTGGTGAACCATATTTAAATATATATCATTTCACCGAGATTGCTCATTTGGCCATCAGATTTTTTTTTTTAAAAACAAACTCCAAATTTAGCTTTGGATTTTCGTATAAAAGGAGGTGAATGCATGGAATCTAGGAAGGGGAAGCAAAGATTTATAGAAGATGAATCTAAGGGTTCACATATGTGAAGTACAGATCACAAATTCAGTGTGAGAGCACTTTTTGTAGCCTTTTGTTAGAATAGAAGAGAGTGCAGCAGACTCAATTCAATTTCAAGAGTTGAAGTGCAGATTGAAGTACAAAAGGTAGAGAACCATTACATTAGATAAAGGCATCGAGAAGCATGAAGTCATACGCTGGTCAATTTTTGGCTTTCCGGAGTCATACGGAAACCAAATGGAGTGATTCAAAAGCCTAGAGAAGGGTTTCAAGGTGCTTTGGAGACACTGTCAGGGTCTTTTCGGTGAAAGAAGCAACGAAAATTCTATATTTCAGTACAGAGACAATCTGACTCCTATGTCAAGTTGAGGGAGGTTTGATTTGTATTCTCGTTGCTGTTGGTGTTTGCTTGTTTTCAGTAGAAGTATGAGTCTGCATTCTAAGACTCTTTTATTTTTGTAAATTTTACTAAGTCACTTGAAGATAGTCTATGTAAAGTTGTGAGGGCTCTCTGCACTAGAGCGTTTCCAATTTGAGGAAATGGCCGCAAATATGTCAGAAATTGTCATGTACCTCTTTTTCCTTTGAAATACAAGCAGCCTAGCCTTTTTGCGTAGGGCCCAAAGTCGTAGCCCAAGAGGGGTGAACTCCGTAATCAACATCGGTGTTCTCTATCTTGTTGATTGTGTAAATTTTGTTTAAAGTTCTTTACAGTTAATTTCACATGTGATGAAGTCATCCATAATGAACAACTAATTAACGAAGTTGCATGAAGCATCATTTAATTATTCTTTCCAAGCACAGAAAGTATGATCTAATTTTCTGCATTTCAGATCACCAGAGAAATCCAACCCATAAGTTCTATTGAACATGTACTAGAGAGAATCGTCTCAAGAATCCCTTGCAGAACAACAAGGTAATTCACCTCAAATATGTGAAGAAGAGATAGCCCAAGTTTTGGAGAATATGGGGACCCTATTCACTATTGAAGAAGATGTGGGATGTTTTGAGAACCCACCTGAGCAAAACTCCACTCCTAATTTCTCGGCCTCCACTCCCAATTTGAATGATACAGAAATATTACTATCCTCAGAAAATATTGAATGCATGCATTGCTAGGAACAATCAGGGGAGTCTATTGAGATTGTGAAAGAACCAGGCTCTTCCATGGAAGGAACCATCTTGTCATCCCATGAAAAACAGAAGTCCAAAGATGACTCAATTGCCACAATCTCAATTAATAAGGATTCTAATGAATTTGTGACTTTTCCTCTCAATGAAAATGTCACTGTTGTTCCTTCTTCATCCACTATAAATCTACTGGAATAATGGAAGCAAAAAATAGTCAGAGAATAAAGCTATTAAAACAATAAAATAAGAAATTACAAAAAAGAATAGAACAACTTAGAAAATGGTTGAAAAACTCCAGAAGGTACTGTAAAAAGAAAACAGAAACTAAGACAATTGGAGTTCAAAGAGAAAATTTTCTTAACTCTGCAGAAACCCAAACTAAAGAAATATTCACTAATTATGTAGAAACTCAAACATATATTAATTTTTATGTGGCCACAACTAAAGTAGCTTTTCAAACAGACTTACTGGTGACCATCAATAGAGCTACACAAGCAAAAGTTATACCACCTTACTCTCATTTGATTAAGGATGCTACTATTCAAATATTGAATAAAGAGTTGGAAAAACATCAACAAACCCTAAAATGTTATCAAGGTGAAGCAATGCCCTGAGCAAAGCACTAGGAGTTATTATAGAAATTCAAGGCATTGTCTAACACAGAAGATGAAACTTATGTTTATTTCAGAGAGGAAAAGAGAAAAAAAGAGGAAATACAAGGACAACTTTATAAAACTTTGGAGCAAATAAAGTTATATGCTCTATATATTCTGATACCTTATCTTGTAGATCCCCAACTAAGAACTATGCATTTTTTTACTTGAGCGATATTTGTTGTTGAAAGTCAAAGTTGTACGATCTGGGAACCCTTTTGAGTTTGGTATTGTTTATGATTTTATCAAATTCTTTCGAGAGTAGGATGATGATCTAAAGTACCTTCTAAGTGAATTATATATGCATACCTTCTTTTTGGAAGAACAGAGGGATGAAAACCCTAGTCCTTTTATTGGAGATGTTCAATTCTAAGCCTTCATATCATTTGCTAGAAATTAGATCAAGTGGTATAAGGCTTATACTATATTCCAAAAGAGAGATTCTAGCCTAGATCTATGGGTTAGCCTGGGTGACCCCACAAGTCCCCTGCGAACTCTTGTGAAACATAAATAATTCATGGAATGATGTGGAGTTGTCTCTAATTTGGGTCCTATTCATAATAATGCCCTCCAAGCAGGTCTTGAATATTTTGAGTACATTAAAGAAGAAGCTCTCCAGGAATAAAAGCTAAGAGGGAAAGTATCCCATAATGAGGTTAAGAATAGGGAACCCTTTAATTAAAAAAAAAAATCAAGAAACAACAGATCGAATGAAACGTTATGGTAACTTGGTTTTGTCTGAAGGTACTATGTGGATTGGATGTAGATACAGGTGCCCCATCATCTAGTATCCTCCAGAGGGTTACCATATTGAATATTATCTTTCTAAAAGAGAGGAGGTTGAGGCCTTCAAAGTAATCCAGAACAAAAATGGATTCTAGTGTTATGGTGAATCCCCCTATCCACCTTATTCCTTAACTATGTTACATGGAAATAATCTCTTTGCATGAGGACATGCAAGAAGGTAATATGGAGAGTAATGTTGGGCCATAGAAATGGTATGATTCTTCTCTTTGTTTTCTTAGTTAGTATTATTTTTTTCAAGAATTTTATCTTTCGTTTGCAATAATTCGGGAACAAAAGGGTAATGAAAGTCAGTGAATGGTATTGTTGTTAATTTGAGTATTTTAGAAAACATAGAGCTTTAATTTAAGTAAATTGATGTGCATAATGATCTGATTAACAATTGTTTTTCCCTCATCCGAATGCAAAGTGTTTAAGCATGAACAGGTCGTTACCTTATTTATGGAAAATTCAGCACAAGGCACGCACATGATCGAGAGGGATAACTGAAAGATATGTTAATTAATATTCAAGGATCTTATAGTTAGGATGAGCAATCCTATGAACCTTCGATTCTCAAGATAGCTCCATTATTAGTATTTTGATGTAATATATATGACTAAAGTAAGGAGGAAATGGGGACAACATTTCACCTCTTCTTATTCACTGTAAAATAATGAACAAAAAATTGATCTTGAAGTTCTGTAGATTATTTTGTAAACCATTTTGATATTAATGAAATCACTAAAGACTGTGTTTTAGTTTTCTTGTATTGAATTTCCTCAAGGAAGTGCTTATGGAGACCTTGGGCCCAGTTCCTGGAGGATTTGTTGTCTATTATGTATCATTACCATCTGGTTATTCGATGTACGATTATCGTTTGTGTTAATGGTTGTTCCTTTTTCATAGCAGATAATTGATTGAACTTTATGCTTTATAATTCTGTTGAATATTTCCTGACATTTCTCATTGAATTGCGTGAATTAGCTACATAAGCGTAAAGGTTTGATTATGTGAATTTTTTGAATTACTTCAGAAAAGCAAGATTCAGAGTACCAGTATGACAAGTAATTTTCCATATGCATGTAATTTGTTGAGAGCATTCTGAAATAGATAAAGGGATTGGTGAGCTAGAATAGATCTCTTTTATGAATCTTGAAACTTTAGTAGTAGGAAGTAAGACATTTGTTGTTATGAAAAATTTACTTCTATAACAATTGGATAAGATTTAGTATTTCCTATGATTCTTTCATAAAAATAGGCTCATATGACTTTATAATTTATAATTCTATCCTTTCATATATTATGACAACAACCTTGAAATAAAAGATGAATCCCATGTTGACATAATTAATGAAGGTAGGATTAAGTTGATTTCTAGGAGTCATCTTAGTGCCGAACATATTGGAGGGTAGATTCATATGTGACTTGCCAAACCCTTCTCATAACATGTGATCATGGTATTGAACAAGGAATGTAATTGGTGCATGTTTCCTAATTTCTAGGCTCTCAGTAAGTTAATCATCAAAAGTAAATTCCCCCTTCTAGTTATGGATGATGTCTTGGATGAACTTCATGGACATAACTTTTTCCCCAAACCTGACCTTTGTTTTAGATACCATCAAATAAGAATGACAGAGGAAAAAATCCCAAAATTAATATTCTTCATACATGATGGTAATTATGAATTTGATGCCCTTTTACCTTTTCAATGATCCATCCACCTCCCAATATCTCTTGGAACAAATGTTTTCGACCTTTCCTATATAGTTTTATGTTAGTATTATTTGATGATATCTTACATGCAAAAAAACCTAGGAACCCCACATAGAGCATATTAATAGGTCCTTACAATAAAATATTTTTATGAGAGTGTCAAGTGTTTCTTCACCATCAACCTTATAAAAAACATTGTTCAAATAAAAATAGTCTAGAAATTAGCTCCAAAGCCCTATGGACACTATCAAATCATCCAAAACATTTGAAAAGTGGCCTACAAGTTGGTTCTTCTATCCCACTCCAAGGTTTAATTATGGGGTCTCCACTCATTCAACTTGTATCATAACGCCTATGGTATAAAATATTAAATAATACTTCTAATCTAACTAGAAATTGACAGAAACTTCCCAAAAATATTTTGTTGGATACTCCTCCAAATAGACCTTTCTAATAAATATAACCCATTTTTAATATAATTTATACTTATTTTTATATAATACACCATTTTTATAACCCCAAATACCTACAAAACCCTCTACCTTATATCCTACCCAAAATTCTATAATATATTAACTCTAATTTTCATTGTTTTAAAACCCCCTTTATGAATTAACATGATAAGATATTGGTCAATAAGGTGAATACCTCATGGATTTATCTAATATTTCATATATATTTTTCAAAGAAGGTCTTGGAATTCAAGAGCAATGTGCAAACCAACATGCCCAAACTTGAGGGAATGGCAAGGTTAGCTTAAAGGAATCCAAAAGTTTTGACATTTTCTAACTTATGTGCATTAGATTACTTCTCTAGATGTTAGATTTTTTCATTAATCAAACACATGTTCTTTACTATTTTCTCAGAGGGTGAGGATTATGAAGGTTCAAAGGATAAGGAGGGAACTAAGACAATTTAATTAACTTATATTCATTATATTCATTTTGTTATATGTGTAGATATTTATTCACACATTATTGTATATAAGGTTGGAATTTCTCTATGGTGGCAATGGGAATCTTGTTATAAGAAGAAACAAAATACATAACTATAATTGATTTGAATGGAAATTTCATAATTTTATCTACGTATACATGGTTTTTTCTTATCATGTTATGAAATTGATTGAATCTCAATGTGTAGATTAGACTCACAATGATATTGATAAGACTCCCAATGATATGATATATATATATATATAATATATATATATATATATATTATATATATATATATATTATATATATATATATATATATATATATATATATAAATAATTATGTTAATAAATAATAATAGTAATAATAAAACTTATTCAAAACTAAATAATAATTACTAATTGCTACATTAATTAATCATGATGATGATTACTATCTACTGAGATGAATTTGGTATATCTAAGCTTCATAAATTGATGATTGATTATTTTTCTTTGACGTTTTGTTTCTACAAATGAAAATATTACAAATGAACTTTGGTAGCTCTTTATGGTTTTCATGAGTTAGCAAGTTACAAACGTCGTTAGTTTAACAAATATTGTATAATTGAGCCCAAATGGAAATATATGAAGGGCATTCTAAAATAAAGTGCTTTTCATCCTCTACTTCCTTAGTATCACAAAGATTACAATTTTTTTCTTCTAATGGTGTTTTATGTCTTGTCTGATGTCCATTTTCACTAGGAATATCAATAGAGTTATTTCTTATATTATCAACATTAGTTTTCTCCTTTAAGCTAAAATCAACTAAAGGTAACTTTGATGTTCTAGCATTGGTTTAATGTTTTATTTATAGTACATTAACTTTATTTTATTCTCTAATTCTTCATAGAAACATCATTTTTGGGGAATGAACCTAAATAAATAATAGATAATAGAATCGAAAAGAAATAAACACAGAGTAATATTTTTCTATGATGATGGGTAGTGTTTAAAGACATTGTTATAACACTTAAGCACAACACATTGTGATTAAAACATCACAATGCATGATAGTGAGATACTACATCATCACATGATTGATATGATTCACCATGAGTATGAAACCCATATTGTCCTTTATTTATAGTGTTTGAATCTAACCAGCTCGCTTAGATTCTGGAAGATTCGGTCCACAAACAAGCAACGATAGTTACAACTATATTTATGAAATATACTATATTTCATCAGCTATTTAATTGTTCTAGTCAAGTCATATTTCATCATCTATTCAATTGCTTGAGTTGACTAGACTATTCAGTTAGTCCTAAAAGTCAATAGATCATATGATGAATTACTCCATTGGTCAACCACTCGACTATAGTAGATCCCCCAACTGATTGTCTCTTGTTTGTCAATCCTTTGTTGATCGATCCTTCACCTAATTATTTTTATAACTAGAGGTGTGACGAACCAATAAAGCCTTAGGTTCCAACAATCATTTCTCTTTACATCTAGTGGTGATTACGCATTTGATATTATTGATAACTTGAATAATGGCCTACTTTTGAATCCTCCAGTGGTTTTGTTAGGTCCCTATAATACTAGTGTAGCCCCCTTATTGTTATTATTATTGTAGCCCCATTATTATTATTGTTGTGCCCATGTATCCCCCATATTGTTATTTTTGTGCCCCATAGAATCCCACTATTGTTATTGTTGTGCCCTTACATTATTATTGTTATGTAGGCTCTGATTATATTGTGACCCCTTAGACTCCTATATATACAAAGGAGGCCTTGTAATTTGTATCATCCAAGAATTGTTCATTTATGTAATGTAAATGATGTTTCTCCCTTGAAGAGGATAATTTTTAAGTCATTGATCTATCTATTTGTGAGTTGTTTGCATAACATTTGGTATCAGAGCTTTGGATTCTAGGGTTTCGCTGCTTCAAACAGGTCATCGTGGAATTTTCGCTATAACGTTTTTTATACAAAGCTTTGGAAACGGAAATTGAAACCAGGTGAAGCTGAAATCTTGTTGAACATTGTGCTACAATTTTAGATCTTGGTTCACTATATTTTCAGAGATATGGTCCAAAAAAGTTAAGGTTTGTTCATGCCCCAGAATTCAATCTCAGGAAAGTGACCTAGGGAAAGTCGTCATAACTTTCATTTCAGGCATTGGAATTGCATTATGTAAAAGGAATATGAAATAGAACAAACTGTAGTTTCATACATAGAAAATTCAGGGATGAATATGGAAATTGGGATACGTGGAATTTCGTACAACTTTTCTCTATTAAACTAGTCCATAATGAAGTCATCGTGGGAGATCTAGCATAATTATTTATTAAAGAATCAAATATTGGCCTGACATGTGGAATTGGAAATAATATTCATAGGGTTAATAGAGGACCAACTTTCAGACCTTGTAGATCTGAAATTACAAAGTTACCATTTCAAGATTGAGATCCTAAACAAAAATAAAAAGTTGTGTATTTTTAATTTTGCATAAATTTTGTTTGAAATATCAGTTTGAAGTGATTCAAAGGGCATATTGAAACATATATATCAATATTTGGTTCTAAAATTCCTCCCAAAAAAAATAATTCTACACCCATTAAGCCCTCATAAAGCTCTATTATGACACATGAAGAAGAAGAATTGAAATATGATACATCAAAGTTATGAGACCAAGTGCAACAAATTTCACTCTCACAAAGAGAAACCAAATATGACATGGATGGATTAAAAGGGAAATGGATGGTATAAAAGGCAACATGGATGTTTTTAAATTAGACATGGATGCGATGAATGTCAAGTTGGAAGGGTTGACAAAGTTTTTGCAAGAAAGGATTCCCAGTGATGACAAGTTAATCCATGAAAATCATGATGGGGACAAAAGGAATATTAATTATGATATTAGAGACTATAATGTGGGGTTTAAGAACTACCACATTCCAAATATAGATATGAGGAATTTCTATGGTAAGGATTTGGTAACATGGATACTACAGATGGAGCAATATTTTGATCTATAGGATGTGAAACCATCACAAAAGGTACATATTGCATCTTTATATTCAGAACCCAATCAATTTGTATGGTATAGATTGATTTGTTCTTGTCAACCACTTGTCACCTAGTCAAATTTTATGGAGTAAATGATAGCACATTATGAAGATACAAAGAGAAACACCTTCTTTAGCCAATTGATAAATCTCAAACAAAAGGGTTTAATGGCAGAGCACATTGAAGACTTCCAAAACTTGAATATCCGGGTAACCAATATTCCAGAGGAGCATAGGATTGATGTATCATAGGGAATTTAAAAGATAACATCCAACATGAGGTTTTCCTTTGGGAACTTGATTAATTAGAGACAACATTTAGGGTGGCAATAAAAGTTGGAAACAAAACTATGGCAATAAGGAAGTCTACCACTCACAACTATAAAGATGGAAGCATTTTTTCTCCTAATCTTCCACAACCTACAAGGTTGACACCACAAAAATTGGAGGAAAACAGAGAAAAATGGCTTTGTTACAATTGTGATAACAAATATGTAGTATATCTAGGGGGGATATTATGGGGTATAGAGGGAGTTACCCAAGGGAAAAATGTAAAAATGTGATGGGTCAAATTTAATAAATAAAGTGGTTAACCCACATTATTTAAAGGACCACAAGTAGTTAGGGAATAAGATGATAATCCCATTGTAATGGATGTATGGTATTAGAGACCCATGGTAATTACCCATGGTATTGTATGTATGAATCCTATATAGAGGATAGAGACTCTCCATTGAGGGATGTCAAGTATTATTTTGTATTGACAGACATTATCTTATGGAGTGATCTCCTTCCTTAAGGAGTGATTGTACAGTGTTGCCCTACCTCAAGGGTTTGACTAATAAATAGAAGCATTTATTTTATAGTTTTGGATCAATATCAATATTTCACGGGCATATTTTCCATTGTCATATATTTTTAGGTCAGATCTATTACAGTCGCCCATTTGGAAATGTTTAGTCAAAAATTTTAATACATTTAAACATTCTCCCTGGTTGCTAGTTCCAGTTTGTTTGTTACAATATATGCTTGTTTTCTGGTACTAAAATCCTTGTTACTGGAATTGCAATGCATGTTTAATTATTGGATTTAATCCTTAAAATTTTAACATATTCTCTATTTATAGCTGGGGTATTTAAGACATTGTATAATTGAGACCTTTGTTATTACATTTCCTGAGAAGAAATTATTCTACATAGACTGTGAAAAGAAGGAAGAAAATAAATAAGAAACATCAAAAGAGGATGATATACACCAGGAAGCAACCATAGAGAAAGAGTAAATGAATCCGATCATATCTTGTAATGCATTGGTAGGAATTATCACTTCTCAATCTCTTAATATAGAAGGATATATCAAGAAGAAAAAGGTAATAGTGTTGATTGATTCAGTTAGTACCCATAATTTTATTGATTGTAAGAGAGCCAAGGAATTGAATTGCTTCATATATATAACATTAGAGTGTCAAGTGATGGTTGAAAATGGAGGAACTATAAATTGCTCTAGAAAGTGCCATAATATCAAGCTAACCATGGGGGAATATGAATTGAATAGTCCAATGCTTTCCATTCCAATGGGTGGTGTTGATGTTGTACTAGGAGTCCAATGGTTACAATCTTTGGGGACGATAACTTCCAATTTTCAAGAACTTTTCTTGAAAAAAAATTGGGATGAAAAGGAAGTTGAATTAAGGGTATCCCATGGAAACCAAGAAAGATAATCAGCTCTAATAGCATGACAAATCTTTTGAAGAAATAACAATGAGGCATAATTCCACAACTATGCTCACTAGAGGTTCAAACATCAAAATCATATATTTCTCCAAATCTCTAAAATGCCTTGGAGAATCATTCCAAGGTGTTTGAGACTCCTAAAGGCCTCCCACCTATTTGTGATCATTATCATGCTATTCATTTGATTCCAGGAAGTGTTCCTCCAAACATCATGCCTTATAGATATCCTTATACCCAAAAGAGTGAAATTGAACATATGGTTGCAGAAATGCTCGATACTAGTATAATTCAACCTACTCAAATTTCTTTCTCTACTCCAGTAGTATTGGTGCACAAGAAGGATGGATCATGGTGTATATGTATATATTATAGGTAGCTCAACAAGCTCACTATTAAAGATAAATTTCCCATTCCTATCATTGATGGATTGTTAGATGAATTACATGGAGCAATTTACTTCTCCAAGCCAGATCTTCGTTCAGGATATTATCAAATTAGAATGAAGACTAGAGACATTCTAAAAACAAAATTCAGAACTCATGAGGGTCATTATGATTTTTTGGTCATGCATTTTAGCCTTACTAATGCACCCTCCAAATTTCAAGGTTTGTTGAATTCCATTTTCAAACCCTTCCTTAGAAACTTTTTGTTATTATTTTTTAATGATATGCTAGTCTACAACAAGTCTTGGAAGGATCATGTTCAACATGTTGAAAGGGTGCTCAAGCTATTGTAGGCCAAAGAATTATATTCAAAAACCTCCAAATGTTTCTTTGGAGTACAAGAGGTGGACTATTTGGGTCATATTTTGTCTCATGAGGATGTTAAGGTATACCCTAAAAAAATTAAAGCCATTAAGGTATGGAAAATCCTGACAACTAGTAAGCATCTTCGAGGTTTTCTCGGGTTGACAAGGTATTATCGCAAGTTTGTTCAGAATTATGGGAGAATAGCGACACCTCTAGCATAATTACCAAATAACTATGCATTTTTTTGGACTCGAGAAGCAACGAAATCCTTTGAACATCTTAAAGAGGCAATGTGCCAAGCGACAACCTTAGTTATGCCAGACTTCATAGTTTTTTTTATTGTGGAATTTAATACTTGAAGAAATGGAATTGGTGTTGTTTTAATGCAAGAAGGAAGACCCATTTCTTTTGAAAGTCATCAAATCAAAGGAAAGTATTTAAACAAACTTATTTATGAGAAGGAAAATTTGGCAATACTACATGCACTAAAGCAATGATGAACTTACCTAATGGGAAGACACTTCAAGGTAAAAATAGGTCATGATAGTCTTAAATACGTTTTTGGAACAAATATTATCTCCAAAAGAGCAGCAAAAATGGGTGACAAAGATATTCGGTTATGAAATGTAAAGCATCTACAAAATAGGGAAGAAAAATGTTGTTGCAGATGAAATCTCAAGAAATGATGAGGATGTGGAATAATTGCTTTGTTCCATTTCTATTATCCAACTTGAGTGGATAACCAAAGCAAGGGATGAATGGAGGAATGATGAAGATGTGTGGTAACTCATTCAAAAGTTGCAACAAGATCCGAGTACATCTGATTTACTTAGTTGGAAAAATGATTCATTATGGTACAAAGATCACTTATATCTTTGTAAGAATTCCCAACTCAAACAAAATATTCTTTTGGAATTGCACAACTCTCCCTTAGGAGGTCACTCAGGATTTTTAAAAACTTAGGGTCAAGAAGGAATTATTTTGGGATGAACTTAAATCTGATACTCAGACGTTTGTGCCAAAATGTTTGGTTTGCCAAAAAAATAAAGTTTATACAATTAAGACCCTGGGTCTGTTACAACCTTTAGCCATTCCAAGTCATCATTGGGAGGAGATCTCAATGGATTTTATCACAAGTTTACCCAATTCTGAAGGAAAGAGTGTCATCATGGTGGTAGTTGATAGATTTACCAAGTATGCACACTTTTATGCATTATCTCATCCTTTTAAGGCCAATATATTTTTTACTACATTTATGCAAACAATTCAAAAGCTTCATGGAAACCCAAATATTATAGTAAGTGAAAGAGATCCCATTTTCACTCTAAATTTTTGGATAGAATTATTTTCTTGTCTTGGTACTGTTATCACAAAACCCACCCCTGATAGGCTGCTGACTAGGAAGACCTTGTGTAACTCTTTCAAACCTACTTTTGGCTGAGGCTTAGCCTCCCTAGCCTGAGAGGGCTCTCTCTCAAAGGGTTAATGACATTGATTAAAGATATGGATAAATGGCTAACTCTATGGTTTGTGATTTTATATGTTTATAGGTTGGAAGATGGAGACTTGCTACCATTGGGCTATGGAGTTAGTGACAAAGATAAGGATAACAAATAGCTCTTCTTATAAAACTGAGGTTTGTATATACTTCAATGAAAGAGTGACACATTCAGGAAAGTCTCAATAACTTGAAGTTCATAGGAGTCAGAGCATGTGGGCATGAATTTTGAGTAATAAGTATTAAAACATTGAAGAAAAACATCCAAAGATAGGACCCAAGAACTCAATTCACCATAGTTCAACACTTAAAGGAAGTCAGAGCATGTTCCTCCATGAATTCTGAGTAATAAGCATTAAGATTATGGAATTAAAACATATCAAAGATAAAGATAAATTTCACTGAAGTACACTAAGAATCTCAACTTCAGAAAAGTCCAACTGCTTCTGTATATATCAGTCCCTGCACAGCATTTACAAAAGTAGTCTTGTTCTATAACATTTTCCAACCCTTGATACATTGGCTTTTCTCCCATATATAGATTTCATTACATAACTAAGATTCCTCCTCCAGCATGAGGGGAATTCGAATTCTTCCTACTATGACACCTATTGACACTTAAAACTAACTATTAAATACAAATGAGAGCTAACTAGCAGTCCTAAAGACCTAATACAAC
The DNA here is from genome assembly GCA_000404065.3 of Pinus taeda. NCBI lineage: Eukaryota > Viridiplantae > Streptophyta > Pinopsida > Pinales > Pinaceae > Pinus > Pinus taeda. The sequence goes on along the minus strand of APFE031080553.1, from coordinate 54,435 downwards.
TAGGAGTGTAACTCCTTATTATGATTACAACAACCTTATCTAAACATTTAAAGCATTCTTTGACAACTGCAACCTCATGAAGTCGAATTTGATGAAGCCTCCCACATTGTCACCTGACTGCTGATGACAAACCCTAGAAATTAGGGAACATGTTTCCCTGTTTTTAGGTTTAGGATCTTTGAAAATTAGCACGTGGGACATAGCCTTTATCTTCTCATCCATGACATATTTTATGAAACTGAAGGAGGTTTTTTAATTCCATGATTTCTATAACAAAACCCTCTCTTTTTTTTTTAAAACACTGCTCCAGCTATCCAGAATCTGTCCTTGAAAAACACGTGTAAAATAGGAAAAATCTGTTCTCTGAAATTAGGGTTTCAAAGAAAGCTTAGTATCTCCCAACTTATAACACTTTTTAAGAAAGTGATATAGGTTATTGTATCTGGAGAGATGATGAAGAGAAACCTCCTTCAGAATTCCAAAATACCTTTTCCTGTAACCATAAATTGATCTTGAAAGAGACTGCTCAAACCAGTAGACAAAGCTTGACTTTTAGCAGTTTCGTACTGCAAGTTTAACCATAAATTCCTCCCACCTCAGAACGAATTTGAAGAAACTGAAAGAGTTTTTTGTAGTTCAGTATGTTAGGAAGAAAAGCTTCTTTCAGTTTTCAAAATTGAGTTTTAAGTTGCTCAGGAACCCTTCTGGAAGTTGACTAGTAAAAGCAGAAAACTGAGAGTTTTATACTAAAACAGGCTGCTTTAGGGGTTTCGTAGCGCGCTACGAAAAATGCTAGTTCAGAATCCATGATTTCATAGCACAACTAGTGAAAATTCTGGGTTTTGTGCTACGAAAGCACCTAGAGTGAGTTTTGCACTACAAAAACCTTGGCACAAGTTTGACACATGGAACTTATGTGTGATGTGGGACCAGTGATAGGCAAGAACAGAGTATTGAACCTATTTGACCATACCAACAAGACTCTCTTTTATGTCTTAGACTCTAAAACAACCATGGAAATACTAGACCAAGACTAACATCAATCCTTTGGAATCAAACTGATGCCAAAACACTTGGTGAGGCTTTTAGGACATGGAATGAGGCTGTGAAACTTTTTTTTTTTGGAAAAGAGAATGACACTTATTGAGATGAGATGACTCAAAACCTATAAGACTATGACTAGAAATAAGGAAAAATTTCCAAAGCTTAGAAATAAAAATTTTAGGGTGATAATAGGTACTCAATTAGCTCATAGCTCATCTTATCATCCTCAATTTGATGGGAAAACTAATATAATGAACAAATGTTTGGAAGAATATCTTCGTTGCTTTGTATCTGATAAAAAAACAAAATGAGTCAAGTGGTTACCTCTAGCTGAATGGTGGTATAACACTTCCTTCCATACTGTAGCAAAAATGACCCCATTTATGGAAATTTATGGATATCATCAACCATCCATCACATCATATTAAGGCAAAATTATAAGGTTCAAACAGTGGAAGATCACATCGAGCATCAACAACAAGTTCTCCAACTCTTAAAGGATAACCTCATTATGACACAAAATCGAATGAAACAATAGGAAAATCAGCATCACAGTGAAATAAGTTTTGATGTAGGTGGATGGGTATTTTTACAACTACAACCATACAAACAAATGTCTCTCAAGCAAGCTAAGAAGGATAATAAATTATCACCAAAGTACTACGGTCCTTACAAGTTGTTCCAAAAGATCAGTACTATGGCATATAAGTTGGAGCTACCTGCATCTTCCTAGGTACACTGAGTTTTCCATGTTTCATGCTTAAAGAAGGTTATCAGTGACAAGCTTCCAATTCAAACAGTGTTTCCAGAACTTGATGAAGAAGGAAAAATCATATTTGAGCCTGAATCAATCATGGAAACAACAACCCAACAATTATGAAATCAATCAATTTTAGAGTATCTCATTAAGTGGAATAACTTACCCGCTCAAGATTCCACATGGGAGGAGGTGAATTTTATACAGAAGCATCCAAAACTGCTTAAGCATTGAGGACAACACTTTTTTTAAGGGGAGGGGATTGTTAGGTCCCCATAATACTAGTGTAGCCCCCTTATTGTTGTTGTTAATGTAACCCCATTATTGTTATTGTTATGCCCATGTAGCCCCCATATTGTTATTGTTGTGTCCCATAGAATCCCACTATTGTTATTGTTGTGCCCTTACATTATTATTATTATGTAGGCTCTGATTATATTGTGACCCCCTATAATCCTATATATACAAAGGAGGTCTTGTAATTTGTATCATCCAAGAATTTTTCATTTATGTAATGTAAAGGAGCCTTCCCCCTCGAAGAGGATAATTTTTAAGTCATTGATCGATTTATTTGTGATCTGGTTTCATAACAGGTTTAGCTAGGAAACAACATCATTATGTCATCCTTTCTTAAGCCTCAAGTGGATTTCATTTGAATTGAGGCAATGCTAAGAAACTTGTATCCTTCATGTTAATTATATTATGCTTGTGCATTATTAATAGTTAATTATCATAATCAATTAATTAACAATATTATTAATTAAGTATAATTAAACAATAATAACTAATATTTGGATGCACATTGCAAATACTACTCTAGAACAAGGTAAAAAAATGCACATGATGTAAATATGACATTATCTTCATGCATTGTTTCTATTGTGTCACTCTTAATGATAAAAAAATGAGGTAGAGTGACACTAAAATTATGCAAATTAAGATTCCCCTTAGCATGTCATAAATTATAGCACGAATTTATGAAAAAATACAAAAAATGAACCACCAAATAATGCAAATTTCAATATCAAGGCTTGGTGTTGTAGTAGTGTTTGTTTCCGTTCTTCTTTCTAATGTTGGCTTTAGGAGGTGTGCCCCCACATCTAGCACATTCTTTACCTAGCATGCTCTCTAGAGTTTCATAAACTAACATCCTTACTATAATTAATCCTCCTACCAAGATTAAACCATCAAAGTTAAAGAAAAGTGCGTGGATGAGACATTAATGATGTTATTACTAGAGTAAATCCTAATCATGGTGAAGTTTTTTTGCATGCATGCAACCTAAGTGTGAATTTCCATATTATGAAGGAATTTAATATTAACAACCTAATCTATGACGACAATGATAATGATGAGCCATCCTAAATGAAAGGAAAGATTAAGGAGCTTGTATAGTTGTCATATGAACCTTAAGTTTATGAACTGAAGGAGCTTGTCTAGTTTTCATATGAATCTTGAACTAGACTAACATTTAATTATTTTATTATAAAATTGTATCAAGCTTATTATTCTCTCCTAGAGGTGAAATTAACTCTAATTGGCGTTAATTCCATATCTTTAACTTAGAGACTTTCCTAGTAAATTCTAGAACTAATCTTGATAAATCCTAGGGGAAAGTTACCTTCCATTCCAAGTTCTTGCTTAGTTACATTGATATACTTCTAAACATGATTCTAAGCAACCATTGGGATGCTATTTTTTTGCATATCATAAAACCCTAGCTAAACAACCAAAATGTCTTGTTGAAGGTTGAAATATAATTCTTGGATTATTGTTTCTCTAACATCAATCTAGAATTCTAGAATAAATCATTAATGAAACAAATTTGAAGGGTGAGGACAACCTTGAACATGCCCTTAATCAGGAAAATAATTGACTGGCACTTAAATCACACAAAGCATAGTCAAATTATGCTAGTGAATTTCATCTCTTGTGGTTTTAATTAGCTTGAAGTGGTTTCTTTTAAAAGTAGCTTCTTCTTATTGCTATTTTATTGAGATGTTAATAAATATAATGCAACTTTGAAGTTATCCTTTCTTCTATACTTTATAATCCGATTTGTAATCTATTCACTAGATCCTAACTTGTACTACTGGTGGATAATTGTGGTTTTATACTATTATTATTGAAGTTTTATCTTAAGGAATTTAATCACTAATTGTTGAAACCATTATATGTTTACATTACTATATGTGTGGGATTCATTCATTGAAGTAATAACAATCCTTCATAGAATAATTTAGTAAAGGAGATTTACTTAATTTCTATTAATAATGGATTAGGGATACCCCCCTTCACGCTCAGGAGCAAGTCAAAAGTGAAGGGTATATCGTATTGAGGTGGCAATGGTGCAATTCCCATATTGTTGTGTTAAGGTAGCACCCATGGTTGGAATTTCCACTTGGACACTAGTTTAGGTGGTAACACACTCCATTGCCTCCTTCATGTTACAAGGGTCTATGTTAACCCTGTATTCCCTTACTCTTGATCTTTTATATGTGATGCATGTCAAGGTTTTGGATGGATTCTTCATGTGTCTCCAAAGGATAGTGTGAAGTTTGCAAGAATGCCCAAAAATATATAAAGAAATGGACATATATCATATGGTTTCTAGAACATTTGGCTTTGACATGGTTGTTCGAAAAAATAAGTCCAAAATTCCAAGAAATTTCATTTTGTTTCAAATTGCAACGTAATTTTTAATGACTCTTTATTTGATATAGATTCTTGGTGAAAAATATATGGCTGTAGAGTACCCAACTTACAAAATTTTCTCATTGAGTGCTTAAGATGTGGGCATAACTTGAGTGTGCTTGAAAAAATACACACCAAGTATGAAAGGTTAAAATTTTCAAATTAAACTTTGATTTCACTAAAAATTATAGTCTTATGACTGATCATCCTCTAAGATATGTATTATAATTTATAATTTATGACACTTCTACAAGTTAGAATCCCATTTCCTTAATGAAATGATTAGCATATACTATAATCTTTGATTATGGGTGAGGCAATGTCAAAAAACATATGTCATGGAAGATGGGGTTGACACTACTAATGGATGGAGGGTTAAGGCCAAGAGGCTTTCCATAGACTTGACCCCTAGCTGGTTATAGGAGAGGGTGCACTTGTGAGGGTGATATTCATAAGAGGGTATATTTTTTTACAGACCCTCTCTACCATTTTTTATTTCTTGGAGTTATTGTGCATCAATTAGAACACACAAGTGTTAGGTGATGGATTTTGTTTAATAATAGAGTTCTTATGCATCAAGTGGTTATGACACATTATCATTAAGTGACTGAGTGTTTTTAATGTTCTTCACAATTGAGCATGGGTGCTTTTAATCATTGTGGTTACACTTGAGCATGAGTTCATTGTGAGGCACTTGTAACAAATTCCATAAGGGTGGATTAATTAAGGCCTTTATAAGGAAAGCATAGCTTCCTTTTATTAGTCTATGAAAGTGAAAGATGACACACAAGATAGTTTACCTATGAGAGAGTGTGTTTTAATTTCTTTGTTGTGATAGTAAATATTCACAACGTGTGTAGTAGTTATTGTTTTAATTTTTGAGTAGGAAAGAAACTCTTATGATTGTTTTCATTTCCTATCTTAATATCCCAAGTTTCCAAATTGGAAATTTAGGTATCCTAGCACCTAATTATCTATTGATTTTGTATATCATGTAGAATGTTGTGTTTGTACTCATTAGTTTATCTTGCAAAGGTTTAGTGCACGTGGATCTACAATTTTGAAAGGTGAAACAAAGTTTTCTAGTTTAGTAGTTATAGGATTTATTTTGAGTTGAGGTAAAAATTTAACATGGTATTAGAAGTTTACATTTGAAAATTCCCAGACCTACTAATGTATGGAGAAAACATTATTCTCTATGATATGGAGTTGTTAGAGGGCTTCAGTAGTCCAATGCCCAGAAGTTTGAGACATTGGATTTGATTGGTGCTTGAGATAGGCATGGGGGAGGGGCTGAAACTTGAAGATTGAAGTTTCTTTATTCTTAGGAATGTTGTTATTATCAATGCTAAGTTTCATATTCATTTAGGATAACAAATAACACCAATTTCTCTCTCTCTCTCTCTCTCTCTCTCTCTCTCTCTCGTCGTTAGCATTCAATTTAGTGTCGTCATCTTTTACAGTGTTGGTTATGGATCAGGTTGTTCAGGTGATGTTTATAGTTTTTCATGGTGTTCACTTGATGTGGTTTTGTACCTGGCTATCTACATGTGGTTTCCGTCAGTTCCATTAGGATTTGGGTTGTCGACATGTGGTTTTCATCCACTTCACAAGATTTAGTGTCGACATGGGTTTGTCATCCTTTTTGTAGGGTTTAGTTGTCGTCATCATGTTACGATTGTCGCGAATGTCACTTTGTGAAAATTTGATGTAAAAGATTATTTTTAAAAATTAACCTAATCCAAAACTAATTCTAAACCCTTTAACCTATACCTAAACCTAATTCTAAACCATAAACCTAATACATTACCTCTATGCATTAATCCATGTGTTAAAAATGCATAAGAAAATACCATAAAAACTAAGTCTACAACCTAATAGACCATGTCACTAAACTATGTATTAAAACAATCCAAAAAAATACATAAACTTAAGTTGTATCAACTCTCAGCCTATTGAAACAATACAAAAAATTGTAAATGGTTAAAACATACCCTAACTACGGGGTTAGACTACGTCAGAGACCGCAAACATAGACTATTACATGTGAGTAGAGTTTGGATAAGATCGACGGGGTTAGCAATTAACCATCGCATCAAACCTTAACTGTTGTGGAATCAAGACTGTGGTTATGTGATCAGTGTATAAGCCGTAAGGGTTGGCACCGGGAGTCTGACAGTAGTGAAACCGTTAGAATCAACCGTAACATGTGAACAAATCATAACCAGAACTGCCAGAGCATTGGTAGACGGAACCACCAAGGGAAGACTGTGGAGGTGGCATTCGGTGGCTAAAACGTAGCTTATTCACATGGGCATTAAACCTCCTCCACCCGGTTAGTAAGCTGCCAATGGCTATGGTTTAATATAAAGTTATTTGTGGGTTTTTATTGGATTTTTTGTTTCAAAACTAATGTGATGACCTTGTAAAGTGTTCCAAGGTGGCAAAATGTAACAAGACTGAAACTAACAAACCCTGAAATCAGCTCATGCACTCCTAAAATCAATCTGAGGAGGTTGGAATGTATTTGTAGTGTTTAAAAGGATGTTTTGCACATTGAAGTGGACATTGGTGGTTTTTGAGTTTCATGTGCAGGTTGTGGAGGGATAGAGGCTGTTTTGTTTTTAGTGTAGTAGGAACATTCAGAGTTAGAATTGGGAACCGTGATAGGCATTGGAAAGATGGTTTAGAGGGATATCTTCTGATAGTGACCAAAAGTGCCTGCGTGCACATTCAGTTTAGTCAAATTTTTGTGTAATAGACCTCCTTCGTTTCCATCCTAATAAAGCGGTTTCCCATCTTGAAAGCGGACTTGGAGATGTAGTCCATCAGGGACGAACTCCATAATCAATTTTTTTGTCTGGTATCACTGTGTATTTGTTGTTTTCACTACTTTTTTGCATATTATTTATGTTTTCTCATCTGTCATAAAGTCTTATTCTTGAGTATTTCTCTCGATTTCCACACTTTCAGTTAACATTCAATTCAATAATGACATAATCAATTCTACTTCAGTTTTAACTTGTGATCATTTCAGATCATTGGTTGTAATAACCTATAATGTATATAAGTTGTAAATCAATAACTTTAGCATCAGTTGAAGGTATTTAATCATGCCCATGGGAAAGAATTTTACTTGGGTCTAAATCAAGGTAAAGAACCTTAACTATCTTTCAATTTGGTTAGGGAATTTTTACCAATCACTATGTTGTTGACCCCATATTTATTGTGTTGACTTGTTTTTATATCATTTATTTAACTGAAGTTTCTCTTGTAGTTGATCAGTGTAGGAAAGGATGGTAAAGTTTAACCAAAGTTTTCCTTGCCATTTGATTGTTCAAGAAAAATGAACATCTTATTGCAACCTCACTTTGCACTACCCTATATTAACTTTACTACATTAACCTATGTTTGAGATTTAAACTCATTGTCTAAATTTTCTAAATATCATATCCAAAAGTTTTATTTTGAGGTCAAATGTGTTTTTTTGCATATAGGCACATAGATAGAGGCATTGAACTATGGCTTGCATGCCTGAAAGAACATTGTGAATAATATCAAGGAATGAAACAGATTATAAATAAGCATGAACCATCCTTTGGGGATATAGTTGTTGAGATTTCAGATTGAAAGTATCACCATTAATATTATCTCCTCTATACCTTAGTTTCATGCCATCCACAATTTCAAAATTATCTAATCTGGATTTAAAAAATTTCCCAGCCATTCGACCCACCTTAGATAGAAGAAAAATCATTGTTAGCTATGCTTATGTTACCACTGAAAATTCAACCATAGACCAAAGTAAACTCTACCTTAACATTTAAAAATATACCTTGGGAGCACAATTGTAAAGTTAAATTGAATATTAAGTGATCGAGACATCAACTCATAGTTAGAGTCAAAGCATGTAGTTATTGAATATTTGATATTCTAATTTTAAATGTTATAGCATACAATCTATTTGGCAAGAGACTAGCTTTTTATTCTTCCATGAGGATGGTAAGTTAAAAAATTATTTAATTTATTATATTTCTTGTGTATCAAGACAAACTCCAAGATTATTCTTGCAATAATGAATATGAGGTGGATAAAGTTAGAACATCTGAAATAATACCTCATTTTTCACTGTATAGGAATGAACAATTTATCGATCTCCATAATTCTTAGATGTGGAAGTTGGGCTGCTTTAATGATCCAACGAAATAGGTTATTTATGTCTTCCAATTTCATACTAATAGTAATAGTGGATTCCACACCCATATCTTGGCTAATCCTTGTCAAATCCATTATTGACATTGGATGTGGTTCTAACTTATCTTTTGCAGCAACCATAACATAAGGAACCTCAAAGCCACTATTTTTCTGCATGTGTGGCAACTTCCACCAGTAGTTCAACATTTTTCTCCACGAAACCTCATTTAAACTATCATAAATGAATATGGCCATGTGACATGAAGACAAAATTTAGTTATTTTCCAAAATCTTGTGCACCACACCTTCCAGAATTTCAAGGTCTCCCCTCTATAATATGACATGTTACAAAGAAATATTTCTCTGAAGCTTGCCCTATTTCTAGGTATGAATTTGGTTTTCCATAAAAATAAGTTCTGCGGGGAAATAATATTTGATTCCAAATCATGAGTACATCAGGTATAGGTGTACAACCTTCAACCCTATCAACTCTACAACCTTCAACTGTGTCACAAAGGTGCTTCATCTGATTCCATCTTATTCCAGACCTACTTAGAAACTGTGAGCAAATGAGTCTGGAAGATGTGACATGAGGGTTTGGGTGAGCTTACATTGAGGAGAACATGTAGGGTGGCATGTGGGCTACATGAGATCCAGGGACTTTATATATATATACATATTTATTTCCTAATTGTTTTATTATTTCATTTAATACTTTTTATATGATTTATTTTTTTATATAACCTTTAATTTTTTTTAAGTGGGAAAATTGATCAAAACTCAATTGTCAAACCATCAACGAGGATAGTTATCAGTGGCTACTATTAGCGAATGTAGGTTGACTTATCACCGTTATTCAAGGAAAACCACACCACCTGAATAACCTGATGGTGGTCTATAAAGGGGTAGACTTTCACTCCTACAAAATGCTTCTGGGTCTTCCACCCTTAATTTGTTTCTTCACCTCAGAGGAAGACTAACTCTTAGCCAAACAAAAGCAATTTTTTTTAACTAGAAAGAGTAGTATATTTATATATAAATCATGCCTGTTCACGTCCAAAATCAAGATTTTACATCAAACTTTTGAGCCTTCTAAGGGCTTTTGAAAATTCATTTTTTCCCCATACCTTCCTAGAGAATTTTCCCTAAAAAGCCAAAACAAATCCCATAACTGGTAGCCCGTGGTTATACATTCCACAATATTGATGTAATAAATATTTACAAGTGAACTTTTCCATTAAAAAGCATCTTTAAACCAAGAGAGAAAAAAATATTACTCCTCCATCAATGTTGGACTGTTAAGACCGAGTCTTGTATATTCTTCATCAGTCGTCAGGTTGTTCTATGCCATTTTGGGCTTTATTTGCTCAATTTGTTGTCTCAACACGTCCACCTCATCCTCTAATTGTAAGATGTGCTCCTTCTTCTCAATCTGCTACTCCTTCATTTCTAAAACCTCCTTCTCTTGTTGATGGATGCACCTTTGCATAATTTCTAGACCCTCCATGAATTCCATATGTCCTTGCACACAACTATTACAGATATTCTTGTTTCTGCCACCCTCTCGAGCCTTGCCCTCCCTTAACCCCTCTATCCAAGGCCGACGACAGCCCCAGGAACCAAACAACGAGTTCTCCTCCACTAATTTTCTTTGCACACTCATTTTCACCACCGGGGAGCTACCAAAGTGACCAATATCCAAGGTGTAGAGAACCCCCCACTCAGGATTGTTCCAAGCAGTCAACCCAATGGCACTGTCTTGCTGTAAAACAAAAATTCCTCCCTTACCAACACTCAGTGTAGTCCCATGACTACACACACCACCGGTTACCACCCTTGTGGCCAACACCTTCACCATAATCCTACAAAAATTACTCAATGACCTCAGCCCTAGCCGATGGGCCTTCATAGAGACCACCCGATCAGATACTAACCAAAAACAATGACAAAAGATCAAGCCACTACCCAATTTATAGCAGATGCAATTCTGAAATTTGATGCAAGAATGGAAATTGGTACTCATGATGCTGAAATCCCTATGCTCCACCATTATTTCCCATATTCTCACTTTTTCCTTCATCCTTACCCACGCCTTCCTCCCACGTGTGATTTGAGAAATTCGGATCAAAAAGATTAAATGCTTCTCATCCTCTCCCATTTTCTTACTTGCTCCTATTCTAGAACGCCTGCCACTACAATAGCTTCTATGCTATGAGGATCAAGCTCTCACGTTGTGAGACATCCCGATACCAAGTGTAGGACATACGTGATGGGAGAAGCCACACTATAACAACAAGTTGAGTCGGCCTATGCCACGAGGTACGAGAATGGGTCAGGCCAAGTTGAGGCCAATTAGAAAAGCACCTGAGAGCGAGGGATGGTTCAATTCAAAAGGAGGCATCCTGGATTCAAATGAAGAAGGGTGATGAAGGCTACAGAGGATAAATGACATGAAAGAAGAGGGGAAGGGAAGGAAAGGGTGAGGGTGGGGGGGGGGAGAATGAAGAGGATGAAGGGAGAGAGGGAAGAGAAAGGGGTATATAGGTGCTAACTCCAAATTAACCTTATTTCTTTTATTTCTTGACCTCGTGGTATAGCCAAGAGTGCCTTCCCTGGTCCAATGTTTGAAAATCTTTACCATGTTTAGGGAATGTATAGTTTTTCCTCTATTTCATTCTCTACACTTCTTTTTGCATTCAACCGATAGGCCAAATTTTCTTGCTTATCTTCTTCCTAGTTATTCCCTCTTCAGATGTGAAAGAATGACACCAAACCAAAGAGAGGAATCATACCCTGGGATCTATTAATGATTTGTTTTATATTCATGTTGTTTGATGATGAATTGTATTTCATATGTTTTATTATCAACATTGAGTCTCCTAAGACTTGGATCTTCCTGATGCCCTCTTTTTGAGCCAAAGAAAGTTCGAGGAATAAACCATAAGCCTTAGCTTGATTCTTTGTCTTCCTTCTTCGGCCCCAAGCATATATAGCTTCAATGTTTCATTCAAGATTAATGAGAATCCCTCCCCCTCCTACCACCCTAGGAATACCTTTTGATGCTCCATCAAATTGGAGAGTCCATTGTTTCAAATATCTTATTCATTCCACCAGCTCCTCAGAAGATAATCTTAGGATCCACGGGGCATGAGAAGGGAAGCCTTTTTCCGGAAACTGGGGAGCAAGGGTACATACCCAAGAAGTAATCTAGACTGATTCAATATGATCTAGGGAGGGATCAATTTCTGGTATGTGCAATTCCATACACGACAAGAGGGTTTTCATGGCTATAAAACTGGCAGAGGGGCGGGTCTTTCTGAAGATCGCTTTATTCCTTGTTAGCCAAATTTTCCAATAGTCATAGTTGGGAAGAGAAGAATAGATTTATTTGAAGATTCTTTTGGCCTAAAGGGAGCCCAAATAGAATTTGGGCCAAGAACTAAAGAAAAGGAGGTTAGACAACCATGAATTCCTACAATAAAGAGGGCCTAGAATCACCAACCAAAATTCCTTAGCCACTTGACAATGGAGAAAGAGATGGGAAATGGACTCTTCTAAATTTTCACAAAGCAGGCATTTGGAAGGTCCAATATGACCTCGTTTTTGAAGTTTCTCTACTGTGTGAATTCTTTTATGACATAGCAGCCAAAATTTTTTCCTTTGGGATAGCATTTGGTTTCCACATTTGATTCTAAATGGAGGATTTAGGTGGTACTTGGGATTTAAATATCAGGTGAGAATATCCTTCTTTAACAGTGTCGCTGGAATTTTTCCATCCCCACTTATCTGTGACTATGAGAGCTATGGGGTGAAAATTCTTAGTTTATTAATAAGTTTTTCTCTTTATGGGAGTAGGGTCTTCAGGATTTTATCAATATTCTACCCTTTCCACCCTCCTTGTTGATCCCATTCTAAGATATGATCCAAATTTTCCACCCATCCTTGCCTCATGAAGATTCTTAGAGCTTACAGGGAATGATCTAAGCCGAAGGGATGGAGGCCCAAAATCAAGTCTTTGAAAATGCTTATGGAGGCTCGATTCCATGAGACTTTTCTTAGATTTTTTCTTATGATGTACATGGAGGAATTAATCAATTTCCATATGGGGGAACCCAAAACTATGTCCTCTCTCTCCTCCTGGTTGTTTTTTTGATTTAAATACCTTTCCCTAATCACCTAAGTCAACCATTGATTCGGCTTCATGATCATGGTCCAATGTAGCTTTGCTCCCATTTCCATGTTTTCTATCCCTGGGTCCCTTATTCCCAATCCACCATATTGTTTCAAAGCTCTAACCATTTTCCAATTTACCAAATGGTATTTTTTGGTTTATGTTCTCCCTCCCTCCCACAAAAATTTCCTTATATACATCCCCATTTGGTGTAATATGAACTTAGGGACTTTCAAGGCTGAAAAATGATACAAAGGGATAATCAACATGATAGACTTCACTAGGGTTTCTCTACCCACATGGTCAAGGATTATCCCCCCCAATTTACTATTTTTGTTTTCATTTTATCTTGAAATTTTTTCCAGGCATATGGAGCAACTCATCTTAGGAATACAGGTACCCCTGAATAATTGAATTCTTTCCAGTCTCTTACTACTCTGAACCCCAAGATTTCTTCAATTTTCTTCTCTTTCTAGATAGAGATATTCTAGATGTAGATGTGTCTCTTGCTATCATTGATGCCCCCCACCCCAGAGCACTGAGGAATCTATCTAAGTTTATTTTGAAGCACCAAACAATTATAGTTGAGGCTCCACCCACAAAAATTGTGTCTTCCATGAACTATTCATGATTTATACTATTGATTCCTTCTTTGTACCTAATTATCGGAAGATTGAGAGAATCTCTTTCATGCTCTAGTTTCCTACTCAGGGCATCTGTCATAATGATGTGTAAAAATGGGGAGAGGGGGAAACCTTGACATAGACACTTATAAGATTTTAAGAAGCCTGCTACCTAGCCATTGACTAACAGAGCAATCCAAGGGGAAGATATACATAGGCTAATCCATCTGATAAATATATCATTCAACCACATTTTCTTGAGGACCTTTATCAAGAATCCATGCCTAACTCTATCAAAAGCATTTTCCATGTCTAACTTTATGATCATCCCTTCATCACACATATGCCAACTCGAAATGAGAGTCTCTTGGATTATGATAATATTGTCAAAGATTTTAATCCCTAGGAAAAACCCCCCCTGGTTAGCAGAGATCAAAGAAGGAAAAAGAGGTTTGAGCCTTATGGCCAACAACTTCGAGAAAAATTTATAGGAGACATTGTATAGAGATATTGGAAGAAATCTAGAGAAGGAAGAAGGGTTTGATTATTTAGGGATCAGAGTCAGGAAGGAAGTGTTTATGCCACCCTCGATGACAAATTTCTTGAATGAGTAATCCACCATTATGAAAAGATCATTGTTTATTACCTCCTAGAAAAATTGATAGAATCCAACCAAGAATCCATCTGGTCCAGGAGCCTTATCGAGGGGAGGGACAATATTACCCCTTTGATTTCATCGACTAAAGAAGGGGATACCAAATTTTTATTCATTTCCTCCGACACCATCTCTATGATATTTTCTAGGAAGAATTCCTTGTTATCCATATCCCTTGTAGGGTCCCTTGTATATATATTTCGATAGTGTTCTACCACTGCTCTCTTAATTTCTTCAAAATTCTTGATGGTTTTCCCATCATAATTTATATGTTCTATATTGTTTTTTGGTTACCTAAACTTGGATTGTTTATGGAAAATTTTTGTGTTCATATCCCTAGCCTTCAGCCAATTATTTCTTTATTCCAATCTAAAATACTCCTCTTCCCTCCTAAGGTTTGCGTGGAGGGCCTTGAAAGTCACTGCTTGTTTTTGGAAGCCTGATACGCTTACCAAGGTTGTTTCCATTCGTCCCTGGATTGAAGCTAAGTGTTCTTCCATCTCCTTGATGTTTCCTTATCTTCCAGATTTGTTTTTCTTAGAGCCAATTTTTAATGTTGTCTTTCAGCTTGTGAATATTGGACTCCCAAATAGTTACTGGGCTTCCCTCAATCCACCCCGACCAAGAGAGGGAAACAACCTCCAACAAATCATGGACATCAAACCACAGGGGAGAAAATTGAAAGGGGATAGGACCCGAATCCAAGGGCTAGGAGATCATCAGACTAATTGATCGCTGGTTAGAACTAGACCACTACAGAATAGAGGATTTAAGGCATAAATTTAGGATAAGGAGGTTGTCAGAGGCAAGAAATAGGTCTGTCCGGGCCGCGATATGGCTCACGTCTACCCTTTTGTTGGTCCAAATATACATAAATTTTTGGGGCTTGACATCAAAGAGTTTTAGAGTTAATATGAGATCTTCCATATGCTCCTGGAGGGAATATTGAACAATGGATACACCCCTTTTTTCATGGCTTCCCTCCTCCAAGAATACACTTTTGACCATACTCTATACCTTTTAGCTCCATCAGGGATTTTCAGCATTCTTGCTTTTCTCGGAAATGAATGGGAATGTTGACATTGATCACTATGAAGGATTGATGCATCTCTCTTATATTAAAAGAAGTTGAAATCCAAAGACTAGATTTTAAATAACTTACCAATTTCAGTTTCGTAGGGTTCCACATTGTACAAAGTCCTCCCGATGCCCCTCTTGAATTGACTGTTTCTAGGTTGTTTTTCCTGCAAATCTTGTTTTGGATTGAGTGAAGAGTCTGCTCATACATCTTGGTCTCTTGTAGTACGGTGACATATGGCATTTCCTTTTGGATTAGGGATTTCACTTTCAATATTATTTTTACTGATTCCAGTACCCTACAATTCCAGGAGATTATATTCATTAGTCACATTTTTTTATTCCCACCCCCTTACCTGGGCCCATATTATTTCCCTTTTTGCCCCTCCTAATAGCTAGTGAGTGATAGCATGTTGGACTCCCACTGCTTTGTCTTTTTTATTTTTTTCCCTCCTTATTTCCTTGTTTGTTTCTCTTCCTATTCTTTTGCCTTCTATTTCTATTTTCTTTGTCCTTGTACTTTCTGGTCTTTCATCTGTAGAACTATGTGATGCAGATATCCCTGAATCTTCCTTTTATGTAAGGAATCCATCATCGTCTTCATCCTTGATTTGAACTTAAATAGGAATGTAACAAATTATAGATATAACCATAAATATAGATATGCAACAGAAATAACACTTCATTTCATTAATATCAAATACTGAAATATGCATACAAATGGAAATAATACTAGCTCGGGTGATGGTAGCTTATCTTTGAAAAGAGATGTGGTAAAGACATGCCTTTGAACTATGTTACAATTAGCCTCAATGGCCTATTTATTATTGAAAAACAAGGGAAAACCCTAAGCAACAAAAACCATAACCCTAGGAGATGGAATGAAAAAATATTGTGGGCCTCATTGTGGTTAGTTGGGAAGCCAACCTCCCGAGGTCATAACTTGGTCATATTATCTCTGTTTGGCACATTCGAAACCTTGTTGGAAAGATATCTCTAAGTACTACAAGATTTGTGGTAGGGTCGTTTCCACAACCAAGGACCTGCTATGAACCTCAAAAAAATGTTGTTTAGGAGATCAAAACTTCTCTGGAAGTTCAGGACCCGAAAAACCACTAAAAATAGTAAATGCTACAATAAACAAGGAAACATATAAAAACAACTAGAGGTCTAGGTGGAATAGGCAGGCGGCCACCAATATCCACCTAGATCATTCCTCCCTCCTTAGGAAGAAATGGTCCCCATTGCATGCAGAACCTCCATGAGGTGACGAAATTTTTGTTGACCCTAGTCCCTGGTGAACCATTTTCCCTAGTGAAGGAGTTGGCTTGCTTTGACAACTCAATATAGTTGGATCCTATATTGGCTATTGTTCTTGATCTGTGTGTCCATGATCTGATAAGTTGTGTCATGTTCCATATAGTCTGGGTTTAGCTCTGTTGGTGTGAGTTGTTATCCAATGTTGGATGTGTCCAACAATGGTGGAAAGTATGGCTGCAAGCGGTCTACATTGAACACTGGGTGCAGGCCAAGGAAAGGAAGAATTCTGAGCTCGAAAGCATTGTCCCCCATAGCCTTGGTGATGGTGTATGGCCCATATCATAGCAGGTGAAGCTTCTTGTGGTGTCTAGCAAGGAACTCCTTCTGTAGATGTAGCCAAACTTTTTCACCCACCTAGAACTTGTGCAAGACCTGATTTTGATCATGGCGCTGCTTGTACTTTGCATTGGCTCTGTCTAATATATCATGGACCTATTCACAGATGTGTTGAATCCACTCAATGAAGTTGTTAGCCCTATCATCTTCAGACTGGACGTGAGCTAAATCTGCCTGAGTGGCTGCAAATGGTATGGCCACATCAATGGGACATAATGGTTGAAATCCCAGCCATACTTGAAAGGTGTTATAGCTTGTCGAGCTATGGAGAGCTCTATTATAGCTATGTTGGACATAGGGGAGGCTTTCATCCCATGTGTGCAGATGTTCAAGTTGTACATGAGTAGAATGTGTACGATCATCCTATTGACGAACTTTTTTTAGCCATCAGTTTGGGGGTGGAAAGTTGTGGACTTAGTAAGTTTGGTATCCAACATCAACCAGATACTTGACCAAAATGCACTTAGGAATCTGATATCCCGATCTGAGACAATGGACTATGGGATCCCAAAGTGTACCCACACTCACTCAAAGAAGAGATTACCAGTGTCCTCTCTTGTGATACTCTTCTTTTAGGCTGCCATAATGGCAATCTTAGAGAATTTGTCAACGACCATGAAAACACAATCGTTGTCATGCTTAGTAGAAGAAAGGCCCTGCATGTAATCCATCGAGATGGATTCCCAATGTTGACTAGGAGTAGGCAGAGGAGTATATAGGCCTTACTTCTATATGGTTGGTTTTGCAATGGCACAACTCGTGCATGATCAAATGTACTTCCCAACATGCTAATGAAGGTTCGGCCAGTAAAAATACTTTGTAGTACTTCCATTATTTTCTCTACTCTAAAATGTCTAGTGACCGAACTATAGTGTGCTTCCCAAATTATCTTGGCATGCTCGCTCGCAGGAACACAAATGTGTCCCAGGTGGCATAACAGTGCATCATGGAGGTGAAAATTTGGAACAGGGCTTACCTTCCAGGAGTGTCTAGTATGTGCTCTTGAATTCTAAATCGCTCTTATAAAGATGCTGCCACCTCGAAGTCTCATGCCCACATGAGTCAAGCACAATGATCAATGGCATGACTGGTGGTCAACTGAGGAAGTCTGCAACATTGTTGGTGCCTCCATTCTTGTACTTAATGTTCAAAAGGAATTGTTGCAGGTATGTGGACTATTTCTTATGGCAATCATTCTGCAACTTCCCTTGTGTCTATATGAACTACAAGGGTTGGTGGTCTATGTGGATAACCGTTTCTTTCCCCACAATGTAATGCTTCCATTGATGGCAGACCTGCACATTGGAATACATGTCTTTGTCATAGGTGGGATACTTTCGATCTATGTATCAAAGTGTCTCACTATGGTAAGCCACTGGATGCCCCTGCTGAGTAAGAAATGCACAAGTAACATAGTCAAAGGATTTTGTCTCAATCTCAAATGGTTGTTGCAAGTTTGGTAATGTGAGTACTAGTGCAGAGAAGAGACAATGCTTCAAATTAGCAAATGCCTTATGTTGGGTTTAAGACCAAAAGATCTTTGCTTTCACTCCACCCTTGGTGACTTGACTTAAAGGCCAAGTGATATGAGAGAACCCCAACATGAACCTGCGGTCATCAATGGAAATTTCAGCCTAAAAGTGGCCTCCTAAGAAAAAACCAAGAAATTAATTAAAAAAATGCCATGTAGATAAATTTTTAATAATATTTACCATTAGGAGACTTTTGAGGTCTAAAATGGACCTCCTAGGGAAATTATAAAATAACAGTATAGATAATAAAATAATATTAAGATTACATCATTAAATTTTAGAGGGAAAAAAAGGAAAAAAATATTTTTTAAACTCATATTTTCAACTTATCTTCCTATGGGTTTACTCAAATTTCAAGCGGAAACATTTGCTGGATGCAAAATTTGATTCATCATCCAAGGAGTACCATGTTCCATAATTTCGATGGACCCTACTACACGAAAAAATGAGAAATACATGAAAAACTTGATTGCAATCACGTTTTTTCATGTATTTCTCATTTTTCATGTCGCAGGGTCCATTGAAAGTATGCAACATGGGTACTCCTTGGATGAGGAATTAAATTTTGCATCTAAAAAGTTTGAGTAAAATCTTGGGGACATAAATTAAAAATACGAGTTGAAAAAATAGTTTTATCATTTTATTATTTTTTAATCATTTTACTTTCTTACTCCAAAAACGGTGAATCATCATTCATGGTTGACATCATCTTCTTGAATTCTATTGGTTCTTATAGAGTTTATTTTGGTTGAACATTTTTCTTAGGAGTACCATTTTAGACCTCAAAATTCCCCTAATTTTTTATCTATGTTCCATAATATTTATTAGCACGAGATTTAATAAAAAAATTAATATACTATTTCTAAATTTTTTTGCTTTTATCGAAATCCCTCAATATATGACACTTTTATTAAAATAATTGTCTATATAATATTTATATTTTAAATTTAATTGTTTAAGTTTTATATATATATATATATATATATATATTATATATATATAATATATATAATATATATATATATATATATATATATATATTATTTTAGTTTTTTTATGGCATTGTCTACTGAAAACCACAATTTCACCTGGAATATATTTTTCGGCCAAAGTCCAGCAATTTGTCCTTTCTAGAATACATTTTTTTAGTTTTTTTTAACTATTTAGTATTTAACTATTTAATTATTTAACTATATACTTTATATATTTGGTCTAAATCTGGTTATTTATCATTTTTGGAATTTAGTTTTATTTAACTATTTTATATTTAACTATTTTTTTTGTGTTTTTTGGGACATGGTTATTAATGTGAAATGGGTCTGCATTTTTAATTTATATTCCTTCAATAATACCATGATTTACATTACGTTAATAACTTTTTTGGTATTGTGATTCATATGGGTAAGGTAGGTAAATAACATTAATAAAATATTTCACGCATACCCAAATTAATAAGAAATATTTCACAAATAGTCAAATTAACCAATTTAAAATTATTTAGGACATGTACCTCTTTTTAAATTTAAAAGATTTTGATTGGTTTACATATTATTACATGGAAATTACATGAAAATTTCATGGGCACTTTTAGGCCAAAATTTCCTCTAATGAGAAGTTGGCAAGACCCAAAAAGTTGTGAAGCTCTATTAGAGTGGTTGGGGTTGGCCAATCCCGCATGACTTGTATCTTGGTCGGGTCCACATGCACACCATGCTCATCAATGATGTACCCCAAATACTGAACTTGGGTCATGTTGAAAGTGCATTTCTCCAAATTGGCACACAACTTGTGTTGTCGCAGGGTTTGGAGGACTTGTCGAATATGGTGGAGGTGCTCTTCCCAACTCTGGCTGATGATCAAGCTGTTATCTAAATACACCATTATGAATGCATTCGTGAAGGGTCATAAGATGTTGTCCATTAATATCATGAAGGTTGCGGGGGCATTCGTCAACTCGAAAGGCATGACAAACCATTCAAAAAGGCCCTCCTTGGATTTGAAGGTAGTCTTCCACACATCGGAGGGTTTGATAGGCACTTGGTGATAACCGGACTTCAAATCAATCTCGCTGAAATATTTGGCCCCCTTGAGTTGGTCCAGTAGGTCATCAATCTATGGGATTAGGTACCTATTCCATACAATGATCTTGTTCAACACTCGATAGTCAATACAGAGTCTTCAGGTCCCATCCTTCTTTTGTACCAATATAATTGGGCTCCCACGGGGTGATGAGCTTTTCTTGATGTGCCCTTTCTATAAAAACTATTGAATCTTCCTCTTAATCTCATCGTCCTCCAGAACACAGTGTCAATAGATTGGTCCATTGGGTAGCAACTCGGGTTAGATCGATGGAATGCTTGACTTGATAGTGCAGAGGCACCCCCATAGGTGAGGATAATATGTCCCTATACTTCTCCATGACCTTGCCCATCTGTTGCTGCTATGCAGAGGAGCCCTATTGGGAAGTTGTGGCCACAATATTCTTCTTGCACTGAGGGTGAACCATAGGGAAAAAAAATTTCCCAGTCTGTGAAATGATCTTACTACATTGCTTTGCACTAATGATTTTCCAGTATCCTATACAACTTATTGCCCAAGTAATAATCACAGAGCGAGGTCTAGACTTATATACAACATGTCACTTCCACAAGTATGGTTTTCCTAATAATACATAACAGACTTCAAGAGGCGCAACATCACATAGTACCTCATCTGTGAAGGGCTTGATGTTGTAGGGAAGGTTACACAACTGGCTAACACTGAGATCTCATCCTTGGTGAAGCTACCCGATGGTGTATGACTATTGATGTGTTGTAGTCAGTAGGCCTAACCACTTCATGACCTCTACTAAAATGAGGTTCTTTTGGCTCCCTCTTTTGACAATCAACTGTAGCAGAGAACCCTTCACCCACATCTATGAGTGGAAGAGGCATTCCCCCTACTATCGATATTTAGACTCATTCTTCTAGATCTTGGTGGTGGTCACATTGGCACTGAGCTCTGCATCAATGATATGCTTCCCTTTGTCATTCCCTTTGTCAGGTTCTGACTCAGAGTCGGAACATGTGTCTGAATCGGAAGCCTTTAGCTTGGCCACCAATGACTGCTTAGCCCAACACTCACTCATGTTGTGAGTGGAGCTCTTATGGAACTCACACCATTTTCCCATGTCCTTCTTTGGCTTCGCGGTGTTGTTCTTTACTTGCGTCTTCGGTAGTTTGTCCTGGGTCGCCTCACCTTGGATTTGTCATTTTCTCTATGGTTTGGGGGTGCCTTTCCCTTGCTTCAGATTCACATATCCAAAGTCTCGCTTCTTCTATTTAAACTTCTACTCAATCTTGACAGTGTATCGGTATGCCATGTCGAGAGAAGAAATGTTCAAGAACTCCATCTCGTCTTAGATGTACCTGTGTAGGCAGTGTTGGGTCAAGAAAAAGGTATGTCTTCTCCTTGGTAATTACTTTATTTTGCATTCATCCTTACATGATTATCTCTGCTTATGGATCAAAATAAGGGAAGTAACATCTAAAGTTGGATGAAAGCACTTGGTAACAAATTAGATAAGTCTAGTACAAAAAACTAAATTTTACTATCCTTGTGTGCAGAAGACATGGATTGGTCTATAGTTGTTCAATCGACAGAGCATCATCAGGCCATAAAAGGAAAAACACAGCGTCTGAGGTAGGCAAGACAGCAAGAGACCATGCAGACTGATCTTATTTCATGACAGAATCAAATTATGTATTGCGAAATTTTTATCTAGTTTACTCTTTTAATGATATATATAAGCCCGAAAGGCAAATGAAAAAGGAGTTCAGACTTTCATAATTTGTAATTATTCTTTTTGAGACATGTAATATTGTTATCTCAGTGATGCTGTAATCTTGTTACTTATATTAATGAAGAAAGATTGCGTTTGATCCATACTTATACTCTGAGTATTTCTTAGCAGAGACTTTTGGCAACTCTGGGCCCAGTCAAGAGAAGTTATACTACTTTCTTGTGTTATAATCTTCTCTACTTAGTCTTTATTGATTGTTAATGTTCAATTAATATCATTTCGCTTATTGTGAATATTGACGATTCTGATTCATACTGTTGTTCATTTAGATTCATACTTAGCCATGCGACATATTGTTGGCATTATGATACAGGTGTTGTCCTTGATGGAAACTCACACAGATGACAGTTAATAGTGCAATAGGTTAACAACAAAGGATTACAGATCAAACTCCAGAGATTGAAGAAAGAGAGTGGTTTAAGAAGTATACACTAGTTCACTTTGTCCAAGAAGCGTATACACGTGGGTTAACAGAACAAAAGGAGCGTATATGTATATATACATTTTCACAGAAATAAAAGTGTGTATGGGATGGAAAATCAAGGTTTTGGTCCAAGGTATTTTGGTCTGACGTATTGGTCCAAGGTATTTTGTTTGAGGTATTTGGTCCGAGGTATTGGTCCTAAATGGTTTTGGTTTGAGGTATTGAGAAATACCTTAAACTATATAAGGAGGATAAGATCAAAGGGATAAGTGTGCAAGTAATGAATATCTTATGAAGAGTTAGATCAAGAGAAAATATGTATGTTATGGGTTTTCCATGCTTTTCTTGATTTGAACTAAGGATGAACCTTAGTGGTTGATGAGGGATGAGATCTAATGTTAGATCAGGATTATAAGAATTGAAATGACTTATCATTGCATGATCTGATTTTGATTGGGATAGATATGAATACTAACACATGTTTTATTTTGTAAATGTTATGATATGGGTATGACTAAAGTCTGGAATAGTTTTAAGTTTTAAGTTAGTAATTGCAAATCTATACGTTGGTTTTCTTAGTTAAAAGTGTGTATACACGTTGTTTCCAGACATCAAAGTAGCGTATACATTTTGAAATATGATGTCTGAAGTTGCAGTTGGTTTTCATGGTTGATGCTGAGTTATGGGTTCTACTTTGTGTTCTGGTGACTGTGTTATGAATGTTTAGATTGATTGATTGTGATTTGCTTCAGTAATGATGGGTTTTCAGCGTTTGATTGATTCATTTGTGGTTGACTCAGAGATGGATGATTGATTTTTAGTGATTGGTTGATGTAGATGTATTTGATGGTTTTATTGCAATGGTGATTGATTTTGAGCTTCAATGTTGCTGATGGGTCTAGTATGATAATTTGATGAAATGAGGCCTTCATGTGTATTGTTGTGTACTAGGAGAATCCAGTCTAAAAATTTATGAAATGTGGTCCTTGGAGGAAGAGAGAAGGTTGTAGCCTTCTGTAGGCCAGTGCCTACGCACTAGTAAACATATCAGCTAGTACAAGAGCTAGGGGGTTGGAGCTCCCTTCCAGTAGCAGCAGGAAAATGAGTGAAGGTTATAGCCTTCTGTAGGCTGGCGCTTACATACTAGTAAATGGATTGACTAGTACAAGAGCCAAGGGGTTGAAGCTCCCTTCCAGTAGTAGCTGGAAAACGAGTGAAGGTTGGAGCCTTCTATAGGCCAGTGCCTACATACTAGTAAATAGATTTTCTAGTACAAGAGCTAGGGGGTTGTATCTCCCTTCCAGTAGAAGCTGGAGAACGAGAGAAGGTTGTAGCCTTCTGCAGGTGGGTTCCTGCATACTAGTATGAGTCTGCACCAGTACAAGATTGTAAACAGGTTTTTCTTACATTAAAATAAGATAGTAGCAGGTGGTTTTTGTCCCGCGTTGGGTTTCCACCTTAAATCCTTGTGTTCATGTGTATTTCTTATGTGTGATGGTTTGTTTAGTTATTACTGCACATGGTTACTGTTTATATGGTTAATGAAGTACTGATGCACTGATTAAATATCAACATATGATGAATTAACTCAATCATAAGTTCACTAGATATACGTTAGTTGCCTTAAGAACAGTTGCGTGCACACGCGAGTTCCCTTCTCTAAAGTAGCGTATATAAATATGATTATGGAAATAAAAAAATTATTTATTTGTAAATACTGATTCACCCCCCCCGCCCCCCACCCCCCCTCTCATTATTATTTTCAATAATTGGTATCAAAGCAGGTCCTTTGGAATAAGCTTGATCGCTTGAAGGAGATCCATAGTAACAATGGGAAAGAAGCTAAAGAAGAAAGTGCCTCAAAAAAAGAAGACATCTCAAAGGAATAGTGAAAACAGGAGAGACAATTGACCGTTAGGTGGAAGCAAGTATTCAAATTTGGAATCACCTCAGATTGAAGATGAACAAGAAAATTAAGTATCAGGTACAAATTTTTGGTCTTCTAGTGACACTTTTCTTTGTTCATGCAATATTGAAGATATTGGAAGTGATCATGAAAGAAACATAGAGGCAAAAGTTAAAAGACTCGCAGATAAAATCATAGATCAACAAGATCTATTTAACAAAAGGGAGTGTGCCTTCAAAGAAGAAGTTACCAGATTAAAAGCTCAACTGGAGGAAGGAAACAAGGTAAGGAAGAAGTACAAGGAAAAGGAATATCAATGTCAAAAGCTGCAGGTTGAAGTGACATCATTAACAAATGAAGTAAATGAAAAGAGTACAACAATCAAGAGACTTAAAGATAGATCTAGTTACTATGAAAGTGTTGAAGCTAAGATCCTCTCTCTAAAAGAAGATCTTGAAAATAAGTAGAATGAAGAACTACCTCAAGCAGATGAAGAACAAGAAAATGAGATTCTCAAATTAAGGCAACAAGTGGAAGAAGGAAGAAAGGATGAAGAAATCTTGAAGAAGCAATATCTAGAAAAGGAAGAGCAATATCAAGTTGAGATAAATATCTTAAAAGGTAAGTTAGAAGAAAAGGATAAACTATTATGATTTCAAGACAGTACTAAGATTTTGGATAATATT
Organism: Pinus taeda; assembly: GCA_000404065.3. Lineage (NCBI taxonomy): Eukaryota > Viridiplantae > Streptophyta > Pinopsida > Pinales > Pinaceae > Pinus > Pinus taeda. Next base: position 29,175 of record APFE031080553.1, on the reverse strand, counting down.
CTTAGTAGTCGAAGGTCTCCTACCATCAAAACTGGTCTTGGTTTTCATGAATCTATTGAAGGTGAATCTAGCTCACAAGATGAGGCAAGGAACTCTAATGCAAAATATGAAATGCTGAACAAGGAGATGGAGGTCAACCCCATCAAAAACCAAGGAAAGAAAGTCTTCAAAGAAAATCTTTTACTCCTAACTGTGGAAGTGATAGTCGGTTATTTCCTCCAATGAATAATGTTGAATGTTTTATATGTCATAATTTTTGACATGTTGCAGCGAGATGCAGAAGTAGAATTTTTCAAGACCGTCACACAGAAAGATCATCAACTTCCAAGTACTTTAAGGGATATTGTTTTTCTTGTAGTATGTTTGGTCACAAAGCCATTAACTACTATAGGAGGAATATGAAACATGTAAGATGTTATGCATGTAAGAAGTTTGTACATATAGCAAAGGAATGCAGGAGAAAATTTTGGGCACCATACCAAAAGGAGAAAACATCATCACACTTGAAGATATGGAAGAAGAAGGAAGTACAGTGAAAAATATGTGGCATAGCATAGTGTAAATACATAATAGACTCAGGGGGAGTTGAAAGTGTGAAACTTTAGTGTTCTAAATCTCATACGCAATTTTCATGAAGATAAGTAGCATATATACGTGAGTTCGAAGCTACATAGTCATGTATATGTTGGTTTGAGGAAAACGCAGTGGGGCAGACGTAGGAAAAGGGGTATGATATGGTTCAGTCAATTATCTGCTCTGTTTGATGATGGTTACAATCAGTTGATGATATGTGGAAATGTGTTGGTCCTCATAAGCTGTTAAAAAGTTGATGTATATCTAATTGATGATGATGCCTTGGTGATTCTTACTGATATTTGCAATGATCAGATCTGACAATGAACAGTTGGCACAAGTTTAGGGGAAGCATATGCTTCTAATAATCCATTTTTGGCATTATGTTACAAGATCTTGGTACATGAAGATGCTTATATTGCTTGATCCACATAATTGTTTTGATTCAAGTGACTCTTTTGATGATGGAAATATATAAGTTGTTGATCTTGATGCTGCTGACAATTGTTGATGGTGCAGATCATATATGGCGTATGATAGTTGTTGATGACTATCATGGTCTGGTTTAGATTGTTGGTCCTTGTTATAAATGTTAGGTATATCATTTGATGTAAAGGTCATGAAAAGACCTAATTTGTAACCCCACTATGTATGGGAAGGATGATGTAATAATTTCTATTTCAGTCATGTATAAACATTTGGT